>WNWK01010799.1:0-68233 GCA_009830355.1 Cherax destructor | reverse complement strand
CAACCCCCCCCATCCCCCACTGTACCACCAAAACCGTACCACTACCACCCCCCCCACCACACCACTACCACCACACCACCACCCCCACCACCACCCCACCATCACCACTCCCCACCACACCAGTACCACTCCCCCCCACCCCACCATCACCACTACCACCACCCCAAAGTTCCCCTACCACCACCCCACCATCACCACCCCACCAAAACCAGTCCCACTACCACCACCCCCCCCATCACCACTACCACCACACCAGACCACTACCACCACCCCACCATCACCACTCCACCCCCCAAATTTCCCATACCCCCCAACCCCCAACCCACCAACACCACTACCACCCCCACCACACCACTACCACCACCCCCACCATACCACCATTTCCCCCCTTCCCCCTTTTCCCCCACACCAGTACCCCCAACCACCACCCCACCATCCCCCACTACCACCACAAAAACCCCCACTACCACCACCCCCCCCATCACCACTACCACCAACCAGTAAAAATTACCACCACCCCACCATCACCATTTACCACCACACCGGGGTAACTACCACCACCCCACCATCCCCACTACCCCCCCACCAATTACTACCCCCCCAATTTAATTTAAACAACCCCCAAACCACACCCCCACCACCACCACCATCTACCACACCAGAAACTACCATCACCCCACCAAATTTACCCAACACCACCACTCCACCCCCCACCCCCACCACAACCACCACCACTGCTCCCACCACCAAACCACACCCTTCACACCAAACCAAAATTAAACCCACTACCACACCACAAAACCCCAGCAATCCCAAAACAACACCAACCCCACCAATCCCCCAACAACCCCCCAACCCCGTCACCAACAAAACCCGTCACCAACACAACCGTCACCAACACAACCTTACCAACAAAACCCACCAAACACCACCATCAACACAACCATCAACACCACCCCCCACCATCAACACCACCACCACCATCAAACCACTACCAAACACCACCCCATCAACACCACCCAATCAAGAACGACCCCAAATCCACAATAAAAAACCAACCCCAACAAAAATTAATTATATAAACCAAAATTGCTTCCTTCTGATCAGGTAAAGCTTCCAAAAAATTAATTTTATATTCATTCAGGTTGTTGTAAAAACAGAATATTAATTAACGTGTCATGGCAAAGGTGTTGGTTAACTTGGTTACTGTAAACAAATTTTAAGAAGCAGGGGGTGGGAATACCATTAGGTTACTGGGAGATCGTGGGAGAGTGCATGGGGAGAATTTAGGCCACTGGGAGAAAGATCGGGGTGGGTGCGTGGGGGCCAGACAATAGGTTCCCTTGGGAGAAAAAATGTGGGTATGGGGAGAGAGCACGAAAGACACAGGTAAGGATCTCGGTGAAGGGAGACTACAGGTATCAGACTTCAAATATTTCGATTTATCTGATGTAAAAACAACTAACATCTAACATAAAATTCTTCTAGTCACCAACATTTTGTTCAGGAGAAAACATTAAAGTTTATAATCAACTAGCAAGTGAAAAACAAAGTGAAATATAGGAGATGATATTTAACGGGACATTTCAACTAGGAATCGACTGAATTTAATAATTCATCACATTTTTATTCATCAAGGTTGTATTTTGTTCTTCATTTAAAGTTAACCCTTACTGTGCAGTCTTAGCCTGCATGCGACACTGAAGACGCAGTTCGAGGACTTCCCTAGTCTAAACATGAGGTTAGGATAATATAGGGACCCCTAGTCTAAGCATGAGGTCAAGATACAAGTACTTCTAGTTAAACAGTCAAGATAACAGAGTACTTCCCTAGTCTAAATAAATGAGGGTTAGAGATATTAAAATAAGAGAGTACTTCCCTAGTCTAAACATGAGGTTAGGATAATATAGAGGCCCATTCAAGGTAAGGAATATATAGAAGACTTTCCCTAGTCTAAACAGACATCAGCATAATGTAAGAGTATAAAGTTCTTCCTCTCATACTATTTTGTTACACTACTAGTATGAATAAGGGTCTAGCTTTTAACAAAATTGATACATCAGCAGTATGCTGTTCCATATTCTATATAATTTCACAGTGGGAACAAAGGCTTGCTATCCATTAGGTAGAGATCAAGACTAGAAGGTCCCCCCCCACTATTCTGTTAACTGCTGGTAAGAACTGGGGCATTGCTTTACCATCGGAGTGACTAGTTACCCAGGCTACTGGGGTAAATTGGCCGACTGGGGGTGACCCTGGCTGACCATTTGGGTGATCCTGGGGTGACCATGGGGGAACCCATGGTGGCCGGCTCTTGCTCTATCATAATACTCACCTTCATTTAGTCTTTCTGTTGCGTCAGTTGAACAGTGTTCTTACTTTCTTAACCCTCGATACGTTCTAACATGATAAAACCATTCACTCCTTCACAATTAGTGTTAATAAAAATTACATTAACAAGCAGGATTATTATTATTATTATATATATATATATATATATATATATATATATATATATATATATATATATATATATATATATAATATAAAAGCCGATTAGGTAAAACTTGCGATTTTGGCTTAAATAGCAACGCCTCCCTTGCCATATAAGACAAGTGAAAATTTTGTATGCAATAATTTGCCAAAATCATTCTGAACATAACGAAAAAAATATATTTCATTGTGTTTGTTTATTATTAAATTAATGTTAACGTATCTAAAATATATTTAGTTGGGTTAGGCTAAATTATATTGCGCTTGTTGTAATAAGGTTAGGTAGATTTTCAAAGTTTCTCTTGGTACAAAATTATAAATTCTTACATTAACATAAATGAAAAAATATATCTTTAAACGTATATGAGAAAATTTTAGAAAGGACTTAATTTTTAGATAAGTGCTTGCTAATTGACCAGTTTTTACCTAATCCGATATATATATATATATATATATATATATATATATATATATATATATATATATATATATATAATATATATATATATATATATATAATATCTCAGAGTCCAGGAGAGCAAGAAAATTAAAACAGGGTAACAGTGGGGGAACTCAGAATTATCACCAGTGAAGATACAGTTGTCCCCATGGATGCTAACAATGCTGAAGCACTTTAAGGAAAGTACCCTACCAGGGAATCCAGGGGCACCAATGGTCCCCACTGTGGAACCATTGATTGTGCAAGGCTCGGACATTTACAAAGCAATAATGTCGTTCCTGTTCGGCTCTGCTGGGGGTTACACTGGAATAAGGCCACAGCATTTAAAGGAAATGGTTAATCCAGTTATTGGGGAGATTGCAGAGACACTGCTTTCATAGATCACAAGGTTCGTCAACAATTTCTTGGCTGGTCTGATTCCTGACGAAATTAAACCTTTTTTTTTTTTTTTTGGTGCATCACTTTGTGCCCTTAAAAGAAGGATGGAGGAATTAGGCCAATCGCAGTGGGCAACACTTTTCGCCGCCTTGTGTCCAAAGCTGCGTCAGAAGTACTTGCACAGAGGCGGCCATGATGCTTCAACCAAACCGGCTTGGTTTTGGGTCTCTCAAGGAAGTGAAGCAGCGGTTCATGCAACAAGGGCATATATCAGCAACCTGCCTGAGGACAATGCAGTGGTAAAATTAGATTTCAAGAATGCATTTAATCTCCTGAAAAGAGATGTGGTATTAGCAACTGTACAAGAACATGCCCCTGGTCTCTTCCTTTTGTTTCAGCTGGATACAGGAAGGAATCAATGCTCCTGTTTGGAGGCATGAAATCACATCATCAGAGGATGTCCAGCAAGGTGACCCTCTCACACCATTTCTCTTCTGTATAGCAGTTAGGGAAATCACAGTCAGACTGACCAGTGAGCTAAACATGTGGTTCCTGGATGATGGCACACTAGCAGGTACAAAGGAGTCCCTTCTAGATGATCTTACACAGGTGATGACACGGGGAGAGGAAATGGGTCTCACCCTGAATCCATCCAAATGTGAAATAATCTCAGTTAATCAACAAGTGATAGATGCTGAGAGATCAAAACTAGCAGGAGCATCAGTCATTGCCCCCACAAATAGCGTCTTGCTTGGAGCACCTCTGGGAAGCGATGACATTGACACAATTCTCAGGAAGAAACTGAAAGAGTTGAGGAGAATGGAACAACGAATAGGCAATCTTGACACCCATGATGCCTTGTACCTTCTCACAAAGTGTTTCAGTCTGCCCAGGTTGACATATTTAATAAGATGTGCACCTTCATATGATAACCCTATACTGCATGAATATGACAGTATCCTGAAGCAAATTTTTACTAAAGTACTTTACCTAACTCTAGAAGATGAACCGTGGGACTGTTGCATGCAAAGAGTACGTCACCTTATTCGGAGCATGTTAAACACACCCATATAGGCTGCCTCATCAACCAGCGAACCATGTTATTAAGGGTTTGGTGATCAGATCAACACCTTGGTTCAGCCAATCATAATGTGGATCTGACAATGACGTGGATTCCACTCACATGTTTACCATTGTCATTCCCACTCTGCGCTGGTTGATGCACGATTGTCCATTGTCTCTTGGCTGCTGTTTTGCCTTGACTACCGTGGTGTGCACTAATACCACTATTGTATATAGTGTACATAGTTGTATAAAGCCTTATATATAAATATTTGGTGAAGGAAAATACAATGCAGATATATAAATAATTGAAGGAAAATACAATTCAAAGCTTTTCTATGGTGTTTCTTTCCTCTAAGCTCCCTTTTACACTCAGGATAACAGGCCTAGAGATCCTGAGGTTGTAATATGGGTAGCCTGTTCGGGAGCTGAAGCTGGAGCTGGACTTAGAGCAGGAGCTGAGCCTAGAGTTGAAGCTGGAGCAGGAGTTAGTCTTGTATCATTTAGATAGCTTGCTATCTGGCATTGCATCAGCTTTGCCAACCCTTCACGAATTTTGTGTCATCTTTGCATTCCCTTTGCTATGGTCAGCCTTACTATTGTATGAGTATTATGCAGTTGGGTTTGCTATTGCGTGTCAGCCTTGCTATTGTGCATGCGTATTGGCTTTGTTATTGCGTGTAAGCCTTGCTATCGTGTGAGTATTCTGCAGTCGTACCGTGCATAGCGGCTTGAGCGTGTTGCAAACAGCGTGTTACATTGGGGTTAATGCCACTTACCCGAGTCAGGCGATTAGTGTCTGAGTTCACTCTCCAAAACTTGCCCAAATTCTCTTCACAGCGTTGTTGGCGAATTGCTCGTTCTATTGGTATTGACTATCAATGCAACCTCACGGCTTCACAGCTGCATGATATTATACAAGCTAAATTAAAGTCTGAAATTATTGCATATCAAACTAACGTTTCTCCCTCGACAGGAGCTGTTTGTCGTAGATCACCATTAAGGTATCTGCAAAATAATGGGAGAGACTAAACTCCTGAGCAAAACCAGCAGTCTCGTGAAGTCACAGGTCAGGAGGTTGTCTTCAGGCGAGTCCGCTTCATTGGCGCTTGAGTTAACTAGACTCAATCTTGAACAAACTAAAGAACAGCGTGCATTTGCTAAGGAGGAGTTTGATAGAGAGAAGGAGAGAATCCAATTCCATCAGACTGTAGATGACTTCAGTTTGCAAAGGGAAGTACAGTTTGTTCCTCGTTTTGTTGAAGCAGAGCCTGAACAGTTTTTCGAAGCATTTAGGGTAGTCTGAGGTTCATTGGGCAACATTGGTGCATACTGCGTTGTTTGGTAAGGCACAGGAGTTTACGTCTATACTAAACCACCACGACTTTGCTAACTATCGTATTGTAAAGACTACTGTTCTTGGGGCTTATCAATGTATTCCTGCCAAGTATAGGAAAGAATTCAAACTATGAAGAAGGCAGCTGGGTCAGTCTTACGTTGATTTTGTAAGACAGCAGACCAGGGCTTTCACAAAGTGGTACAAGGTACGTGGTGTCGCTGATTTTGATAATCTGGTGGAGCTCATCTTGGTGGACAACCTGCTGGAGTCTGTTAGTCCAGAGGTTCGAGTCTTTCTTCAAGATCGTTCATTGGCTACTGCGTTGGAAGCAGCCAGGTTGGCTGATACTTTTGAAACTAACCGCTCCTTGTCCGAGTGGTCGTATCTCTTTCCTCAACAGCCTGGTATGAGCAGAGATCGTCAAAGAAAAGTTCCTGAGTGGAGAACTAAAGGTCAAGATGAAGGTGAATCTCGTCGGCAGCCAACTAAATCACCTGGCGAGCAGCGTTACTTCATTCATGGTCACCCTGGTGAGAGACCTCAAACTACTCAACATGGTGAATCAAAGCGGCAGTATCCAGAGTGGTGTAAGCCACAAAATCAGCTAGGAGCCAAAGTTAAAGCTGAGGTGGTATGCTTTCTTTGTAATAAACCCGGCCACATCAGGTCCAATTGACCAAATAACCCCCAACCATTAGGGAAAAGTTATGTCCCTAGTAATATGACTCAGAAAGAAGTATAGCACTTGTCACAGCCCTTAAGGAAAATTCAAAGAAACCTGAAGTTAGAACCTTTAGGGATACTGGAGCATATTGCTTACTTATAACAGAGGGAGTACTTCCCCTTTCTGAACAAACCTCTTTGCAGTCCTCAGTTCTGTTAGAAGCTTTTGGAGGAGCAGTATTTTCTGTTCCTTTACATAAAATATATGTGCAGAGTAAATACTACACTGGGTATTTGACTGTAGGTGTTTCTGATGGATTTCCTATGAAAGATGCCGTGTTATTACTAGGTAATAACATTGAGTGTACTAAATGTACTGAGCCAATAATGACTAATTCTTCCCCGATGTTGGCCATAGCTCGGGCAAAATCCCAAAGGATGTCTGATGAGAATGTTAACTTATCCTTGGACGACTCTGATCTCGGACTAGCCAATTTGTTTTACGAGGATAACTGGCCAGGGCCTCATAAATTTAGTGAACAGACCCAGATCAAGCCTTCCTATTCCAGGGTTGCAGGATTGCCAGATGTCTCTGTTTCTATGCCCGAGGGACTGTCCTTTCGGGAGGAACAACGAAAAGACCCTTCATTGAATTTCGCTCTTAAGGCAGCCATGGGTAAATCCACTTCAGATCACCCAGTCAAATATAAACTTACAAATGATTACTTAATCTGCACTGAAACTGGTAAAGAGGTGGATGGAAGACAGCAGACAGATAGATTAGTAGTCCATTTGAGCTAATTTTTGGGCACAATGTACGAGGTCCTCTACGGGTGCTCAAAGAAGGATGGATGGGAGAAGACGCCTCCACAACCCTTCTTCAAGGTTGGCTAACTTAAAGACAGCTTAGAATACCATGAAACAGAGGTATGACAGAAATTCAAAGTTTTGCTCCTTCCATCCAGGAGATAAGGTGTTGATACAGGAGCCTATACCTGGCCACACCTTGAAAGCTAGATTTACAGGACACGTGCAAATTGTAAGTAAATTATCTGATGTAAATTATGTGGCATCTCCCTTTGACAAGACCTCAAAAAGTAAAACCTACCACATTAATCAAATTAAAGCCTACACCAGATAAAGTCCCAGTAATGACTTTGTCCTCTGCCTCTGATGACCCTGACTCTCTGCACTCTATTTCTGAGATCAGTGTAAAGCTTCCCAATTCGGTCCTCCTCAAGGACCCCTAGCCCTTTAATGTTGGTGCTGTCTAAGAATCAAGTAACTAGTTTAACTGCGCTCTTACAGTCTTATCCTGATATTTTTTCGGATGTGCCAAAAAAATGTACACTAGGATATCATGATGTAGATGTTGAAAACTCTAAACCTATTAAACTCTCGCCCTACAGAGCTAATCCTGAAAAACAGAAGATACTTCAGCAGGAGGTAGAATTTCTGTTAGAGCATGGGTTAGTGGAGGAGTCTCTAGTCTGTGGGCTTCACCGTGCATCCTTGTTAAGAAAGCTGATGGAGGGTTCCGAATGTGTACAGACTACCTTAAGGTGAATGAGGTCACAATTGCAGATGTTTATCCTCTGCCACGTCTGGATGACGTAATCGACTTTGTGGGTAAGGCTACTTTTGTATCCAAATTAGACCTCCTCAAAGTTTACTATTAAGTACCTTTACCAGATAAGGCGAAAGAAATCTCTTCCTTCGTATTTCCAGGAGGTAATTATCAATATACAGTTACCCCCTTCGGAATGAAAAACTCTCCTGCATCATTCCAGAGACTGATCCATCAGTCTATTAAAGGACTTGAAGGCACCGCCGCTTACCTAGATGACATAGTTGATGTGTCAGACACTTGAGACCAACATATGTTTAGGCTTAAATTCTTGCCATTAAAAATTATCCAGTACCCCCTGATAGGAAATCTCTCCAATGTTTTCTAGAGATGGTAGGATTCCACTCACATGTTTACCATTGTCATTCCCACTCTGCGCTGGTTGATGCACAGTTGTCCATTGTCTCTTGGCTGCTGTTTTGTCTTGCCTACTGTGACGTGCACTAATACCACTCTATTGTATATAGTGCACATAGTTGTATATTGTTTCTTGGCTGCTGTTTTGCCTTGACTACTGTGGCATGCACTAATACCACTCTATTATATATAGCGTACATAGTTGTATAAAGCCTTGTATATAAATATTTGGTGAAGGAAAATACAAATCAGATATATAAATACTTGGTGAAGGAAAATACAATTCAAAGCTTTTCTACGATGTTTCTTTGATCCAAGCTCCCTTTTACACTCAGGATAACAGGCCTTGAGATTCTGAGGTTGTGATAGGGACCAAGCTACACTTCCAGTCAGACTAGGAGGCATTGGTGTCCGCAAGTCATCACAGATTGCGCTACCTGCTTTTCTGTCCTCATGTGTTGCATCCAGAGGGCTTGTAGCAGCGATTCTCGCTGAACATCATAGGGACAAGATTGGAGTCCATGACCAAATGTTCATTGACAGAGCCATGATCTGGTCGGAGAAGTGGCAGATGCAGTTTAATGTAGACAAGTGCAAAGTTCTAAATGTTGGGCAGGACAATAACCATGCCACATAAAATGAATAATGTAGATCTTAATATTTGTGATTGCGAAAAGGACTCAGGAGTTCTGGTTAGCAGCAATCTGAAATCAAGACAACAATGCATAATGTTCGCAATAAAGCTAACAGAATCCTTGGTTTCATATCAAGAAGTATAAATAATAGAAGTCCTAAGGTTGTTCTTCAACTCTATATATCCTTGGTTAGGCCTCATTTAGATTATGCTGCACAGTTCTGGTCACCGTATTACAGAATAGATATAAATGCACCGGAAAACGTACAGAGGAGATGACAAAGTTGATCCCATGTATCAGAAATCTTCCCTATGAGGATAGACTGAGGGCCCTGAATCTGCACTCTAGAAAGGCATAGAAATAGGGGGGATATGATTGAGGTGTATAAATGGAAAACAGGGATAAATAAAGGGGATGTAAATAACGTACTGAAAATATCCAGCCAAGACAGGACTCGCAGCAATGGTTTAAAGTTGGAAAAGTTCAGATTCAGGAAGGATATAGGAAAGCACTGGTTTGGTAATAGAATTGTGGATGAGTGGAACAAACTCCCGAGTGCCGTCATAGAAGTTAAGACGTTGTGTAGTTTTAAAAATAGGTTAGATAAATACATGAGTGGGTGTGGGTGGGTGTAAGGTGGACCTGACTAGCTTGTGCTACTAGGTCTCATGACGTGCACCTTCCTTAAGTGGAAGTGACCTGACTAACTGGAGTTTACCTGAAGAAGAGGGTTAACTCCAGGTAGTCAGGTCTAAGCTGGGGAGTAATGGACCTGCCTCGCATGGGTCAGTAGGCCTGCTGCAGTGTTCCTTTTTTCTTATTTTCTTGCCGCCCCTATTTTCGCCAAACACGTGTGTATTTGTGACAGTGAAGCAGCAGACCGATTCAGGTACCATGGTCTTGTGTGCCGTAAATTCGAGGGAAAGATTGCAAAACATGAGGAGGTTAATAACATTATCAAGAGGAGCCTCACAACAGCCGGATGCCCAGCAATAAAGGAGCCACCCCATCTATGCAGATCTGATGGCAGCCAAAAGCGTTCGGATGAACAGACGGCAAGCAGGTGGTGTGGGACTACACATGTGCATCTACCTTGGCTGATACCTATCTCCAATACACCAGGAAGGAAGGAGGGGCAGCTGCCATCTTTAGGGAGTTCTAAAAGTCGAGAAAGTACGGAGAACTTGCCCATCATTATATGTTTGTTCCCATAGACTTGGAGACCCTTGGCTCATGGGGAAAGAGTGCATCTAAGTTCCTTAAGGAGCTAGGCAAGTCTCATCATGGTAACTAGGTATCCCAGGGCAGCTAGGTTTCTATTCCAGCGACTCAGCACTGCTGTTCAGAGGGGTAATGCATGCTGTATTATGGGCACGCCCCCAGCTCTGAAGAGCTGGATGAGATTTTCGCATTATAATCAGTGACCATCACGTAACAATATGTAATAAACATGTATCTCTCACACCTCATGTACTGTATATGCCATCTTTATATCAACAATGTATCTCATATCTTTTATACCATATTATGTAATAAAATATACCTATTGGTAAAACGAACAAAAAGATACATATATATATATATGTTGTGTGTGTGTGTGTGTGTGTGTGTGTGTGTGTGTGTGTGTAGAAAGAGGTTTGGTAATAAGTAATGCATATTTAACGAAATAGAGGATAAGTATAGAAGGTATGATACAGCAAGTAATGAAAGTAGTTAGATTATGTATTGGTGAATAAAAGGTTAATGTGTAGGCTTCAGGATGCTCATGTTTATAGAGGGGATCGAAGAGTGGGAGAGGCACTGTCAAGAAATTTTGCTGAAAATAAAAAATTTTTGGAGCGAGATAAGTTAAGAAACCTTGGGAACGAATGGATTTGTCATTAAAAACAGAGTAGGGGAGTTAGTAGATGGGGAGCTGGAGGTATTGGGTAGATGGCGGGAATATTTTGAGGAACTTTTAAATGTCGATGAAGAAAGGGTGGCGGTAATTCCATGTACTGGCCAGGGAGGTACAACATCGTTTAGGAGTGAAGAAGAGCAGGATGTGAGTGTGGGGGAGGTGCGTGAGGCATTACGTAGAATGAAAGGGGGTAAAGCAGCTGAAACTGACGGAATCATGACAGAAATGTTAGAAGCAGGGGGGGATATAGTGTTGGAGTGGTTGGTATTTTTGTTTAATAAATGTATGAAAGACGGGAAGGTACCTAGGAATTGGCAGAGAGCATGTATAGTTCCTTTATATAAAGGGAAGGGTAACAAGAGACTAAAAATTATAGGGGAATAAGTTTACTGAGTATACCAGGTAAAGTGTACGGTAGTGTTATTATTGAAAGAATTAGAGGTAAGACAGAGTAGGATTTGCAGATGAGCAAGGAGGCTTTAGAGTGGGTAGGGGATGTGTAGATCAAGTGTTTACAGTGAAGCATATATGTGAACAGTATTTAGATAAAGGTAGAGAAGTTTTCATTGTATTTCTGGATTTAGAAAAGGCATAAAGGAGTGGATAGGGAAGCAATGTGGCAGATGTTGCAAGTGTATGGAATAGGTAGCAAGTTACTGAAGGCTGTAAAGAGGTTTACGAGAATAGTGAGGCTCAGGTTAGGGTGTGTAGGAGAGAGGAGATTACTCCGGTAAAAGTAGGTCTTAGACAGGGATGTGTAATGTCACCATGGTTGTTTAATATATTTATAGATGGGGTTGTAAAAAGTAAATGCTAAGGTGTTGGGTAAAGGGGTGGGTTTAAATTATGGGGAATTAAATTCAAAATGGGAGTTGACACAGTTACTTTTGCTGATGATACTGTGCTTATGGGAGATTCTAAAGAAAAGTTGCAAAGATTAGTGGACGAGTTTGGGAGGGTGTGTAAAGGTAGAAAGTTGAAAGTGAACAAAGATAAGAGTAAGGTGATGAGGGTATCAAACGATTTAGATAAAGAAAAATTGAATATCAATTGGAGAGTGATTATGGAAGAAGTAAAATGTTTTCAAATATTTGGGAGTTGACTGTCAGGGATGGTTTATGAAGGATGAGGTTAACCATAGAATTGATGAAGGAAAACAGGCGAGTGTTGCGTGAGGTATGTGGAGACAAAAATGTTCTCCATGGAGGCAAAGAAGGGAATGTACGAAAGATAGTGGTACCAACACCTTTATTTGGGTGTGAAGCATGGTTGCAAATGCTGCAGCGAGGAGGAGGCTGAGGCAGTGGAGATGTCCTGTCTAAGGGCAATGTGGTTAAATATTATGCAGATAATTGGAGTGTGGAAAATAGGAGATGTGGAGTTAAAAAGTATTAGTCAGAGGGCTAAGAGGGGTTGTTGAGGTGGTTTGGTCATTTAGAGAGAATAGATCAAAGTAGAATGACTTGGAGAGCGTATAAATCTTTAGTGAAAGGAAGGCGGGGTAGGGTCGTCCTCGAAAAGGTTGGAGGGAGGGGTAAAGGAGGTTTTGTGGGCGAGGGGCTTGACTTCCAGCAAGCATGTGTGAGTGTTAGATAGAGTGAATGGAGACGAAGGGTTTTTTGGGACATGACGAGCTGTTGGAGGCAGGGTAACATTTTGTGAAGGGATTCAGGGAAACTGGTTAGCCGGACTTTAGTCCTGAAAGGGGAAATGCCTGCACTTTAAAGGAGGGTTTGGGATATTCAGTTTGGAGGGACTATTCTAAACTGTCATATCTGAGCGACTCCTGCAGACAGTGATTAGTATAGAGTGAGGTGAAAGTGTTGAATTATGATGAAAGTAATTTCTTTTCGGGATTTTCTTGCTTTTTAGGTCACCCTGCCTCGGTGGTGAGATGATCATGAGAAATTTATATATAATATATATATATATATATATATATATATATATATATATATATATATATATATATATATTATATATATATATATATATATGTATGTATGTATGTATGTATTATTCATCCATATCATGCATTTATATAAACTTTGTCAGGGAAAAAGACTAAACCAGAATGGTCATGTACTGTCTGAGGAATAGAAGGCAGTCTGTTCGATCCAAGGAAGAAGAGAGTAAGTCAAGTCCATGGATCAAAATCCCCACTGGCATGAAGGGACCTTCATGGAGTGGTGTTATTTTACGTGAACTGTTGTATCTCGTCCTGACAGGTTCCCTCAGTTCTGCACAGGTTCCCTCAGTACTGCACAGGTTCCCCAGTTCTGCACAGGTTCCCTCAGTTCTGCCACAGGTTCCCCTCAGTTCTGCACAGGTTCCCTCAGTTCTGCACAGGTTCCCCAGTTCTGCACAGGTTCCCCAGTTCTGCACAGGTTCCCCAGTTCTGCACAGGTTCCCCAGTTCCCCACAGGTCCCTCAGTTCTGCACAGGTTCCCCTGCACAGGTTCCCCAGTTCTGCACAGGTTCCCTCAGTTCTGCACAGGTTCCCAGTTCTGCACAGGTTCCTCAGTTCTGCACAGGTTCCTTAGTTCTTCACAAGTTCCTTTAGTTCTTCACACCAGGTGTTTCCTGCTGCATTATTTATGCTTAACTACAATTTTGTCAGAACCACAAAATTTGGCTCTTTCATGTTTATAATATATCTTCCAGTTCAGTGTCCAGGAAAAGTGTTCTTGGGAGAATTCACACGAGGAGAGTAAGAAGAGGTGGTTCACACGAGGAGAGGAAGAGGTGGTGGTCTCATGAGGAAAGGAAGAGGTGGTGGTCTAAACGAGGAGAGGAAGAGTGTTGGTCACAGAGGAGAGAAGAGGTGTTGGTTCACAGAGGAGAGGAAGAGGAGGTTCATACGAGGAGAGGGAAGAGGAGGAGGTTCACACGAGGGAGAGGAAGTTGAGGAGGAAGAGTAGGTAGGGTGTAAGAAGAGGTGAAGGGAAGTGAGAACCAAGAGGAGAAAGAGGAGGGAGATAGAAAGAATAGATGGGGTGTAAAAAGAGACAAGGGGAAAAAGAAACAAAAAAAATGAGGAAGATAAAAAGAGGAAGACGTAGAGGAGGTTCAAGAGGAAATGCAAGAGGAAGGTTAAGAGTACAAGGAAGTACATGAGAAAGATGCAGAAAACTTTCAAGTTTAGGCCGAGGCTATCTGTTGAAAATTAACCAATTCTCGTAGAAAAATTATCATCTATTATCTGACACACAAAACAACCCGGAGATAGAGAATTTAGGGCGACGGTGTTAGTAAATTTAAAAGTCACACTAAACACGAAATAAGGAGACTGTGTGGGGGTGGGTATTATATATATATATATATATATATAAAATATATATATATATATATATATATATATATATATATATATATATATATATTTTATATGAGGGGACGGAAGTTAAGAGCAAAAGAAGAGGGGAATTAGTGGGGAGAGGAAAAAAGTTGGTAGTAAAAGTGGTGGTAGAGGGAATTAGTAAAAGTGGGTGGAGAGGAACTGGGTAGAAGGGGGTAAGGTATTTGGTAGAGATGAATGGTAGGGGAATGTTGGTAGGGTGGTAGGGAGAGGTAATGGGGTAGGACGGCAGGGTAGAGGTAATTGGGGGAGATGGTGGTAGGGGAATGGTGGAGAGAGTGGTGGGGGGTCGGTGGTGAGATGTGGTGGTAGGGGAAGGTGTAAAATTGGTGGAGAGGTTATGGTGGGGAGGATGGGGGTGGTAGGTAATGCTGGGTAGATGTGGTGGTAGAAAATGCTGGAGTGGTTGGTAATGTTTTAAGTGGTGGTAGTGGAGCTGTTATAGTTGGTGGTAGAGGTAATGGGAGTAGTATAGTAAGTGGTAAGTCAATTTACAAGAAAGAGGAGCACTTTTAGGAAAGAGAAGAGGTTTAAGGCAAGCAACAGGCTCTCTCCCCACCCTCCAGCCATCGCTGGCATGAAATCGGAAAGGCATGATCATTGGGAAAAAAATGCCATAAAATACTGAAGTTACTCCAACTACCATCCACAGAGGGAGAGAGGAGAGGAGGAGAGAGAGGGAGAGATGGGCAGAGAGGCAGAGAGAGAGGCAGAGAGGCACAGAGAGGCAGATAGAGAGGCAGAAGGGGCAGAGAGAGAGGGCAGAGGGTAGAGAGGCAGAGATAGGAGGCAGAGATAGAGAGGCAGAGAGAGGGGCAGAGAGAGAGGGGAGAGGCAGAGAGAGAGAGAGAGAAAGAAAAAGAGAAAAAAAGAGAACTGGGAACCCTTTAAAAATTAAAGCTTCCTCTGTGATGACTTCACATCACAAAATAGCAAGAAATCTTCCATCTGGCTATTGTCCCATAGCAAATGCGGTTTGGGGTATCCCACAAGGACAAAATATTTAAATAAAAGGGAAACCCCATTGTTCCAACAAATGCCACACAGATTGCATTCCAGAAGAATTTTGTTTAGCCAGGTAGAAAATCTCAGAAAATTGAAGGATATCCATAATCCTGTGGTATATGTGGAAACAAGCCTGAGATACAAGAAAGGTCGGAAGACCTCAGGACTCCTCCCAAAGGTCAAGACCCCTCTGGGCTGGGGGTGAAAGCCAGCAAGATAATCCATCACAGGAGCACCCGACCCTCAAATCATTAAATACCCTTCGCATTGAGAAGGCCAGTGGCCACATCAAGTGACACCGCTGATGGTGACACTATTGACAAAGATAAGTCCCACACTGAGGTAAACTGGTAAATAACTGTTGGAATTTTATCGCTAAGGCTCCACAGTTAGAGCTCAAAACACTACATTTGGGAAACCAATTGTCGACCACCACAGAGGGGAACAATCCTCCCCAACAAAGCAAGCTTGGTCTTTAATTTCCCCCACATCTACACCTGCTTAATGCCAACACTAGAAGTGCAATACCATTCTGACCACACCTGCGCACAATTCTATAACATAGGCAGCAGTGCTTCATCGGCAAGTACTGAGTTAGGATTTTCCATCAGAGATTGATAGAAAATCAGGGGATTCACGCACCTGAACACCTGCTGCGCCAAAGCGAACAGCAGGGAACTCTGCGAACTGCGGGCGTGGAAGAGGACGTGGAGGAGGACGTCGAGGAGGAAGACATTCAGCCGTCTCCCTTCCACCAACACAGTCCCAGGAAAAAGTTCACGATACACAATGATGAGGCTAGAGGGGAAAAGAAACCTCGGATAAACCCACAGGAAACACAGGAGATGCAAAAAAGAAGTCCGCCCTCCCGGCGTGTTCTCGCCACCCAGGGCCACCACAAAACGCCCGAGAACCAGGTGCAATTTGCCACAAGAAAGGACATCAGGAGGACCAGTGTAGGAAGAAAATGAACTTGACAGAAGGACCACTTGTTTAGAGACCTGTTCTGAACAAACCAGCAGGATCCTGAATTGGTGAACACACTCACCAGCTACTCCAGTGGTCACGTGGGTCATACCTGTCCTAAGCTGTCTGGGAATTGAGCGTGGGGTGATACTGAGCACATGGCTCACTGCAGTGTTTTAGAATTCAGGTTGGAAGTGTTGAAGAAGGAGGTTCTACTCCTTCAGGAGGAAAATAGGGCTGAAGCTTCGCCTAGATGGGTGGGAGGAGTGTGAGATGGTTGGAGCTGGTAAGGAGGAAATGGTTACCAACAGTGAAATTGGCAGCCGCTTAAGTGGCAAGTGGTTACAATTCAGGAAGAAGGAAGATAAAGAAGGTTAACAGAGAAGTTGTGAAGGTAGGAAATCGATTCTTGTTCTCCAGGACGAGTGTACTTCAGTGGTTAGCGAGTGGACCCAGTAATGGGAGGAGCATCAAAATAAGGAAAGCAGAGAGAAGATTTGAATGAGAAATAGCTTCTGTTATTCAGGATGAGGTACTCCAGAGGCCAGTGAAGGTAAAGGTACTACTTCCCGCTAATAGAGGTAAGAGAATTCTTGTGGTAGGTGACTCACAGGTAAGATATATGGACCGTGCTTTCTGTAATAGGAATAAGAAGGGAGAGAGAGGGTGTGCTTTCCTGAGCTGGTGTTGGTGACATAGTCAACAGGTTGGATAATATCATGTCAGGTAATGGGAACAAGCCCATTATCTGTCTCAGTGCTGGTGGAAATGATATTGGGAAGGGTAGGAGAGAAGAGCTGCTGAATAAGTACAGGTCAGCTATAGAGCTAATCAAGTCTAAGGGAGGGGTCCCAATTATATGTAGCATCTTGCTCAGAAGGGAGAGTGGGAAATGAATGGTCGTCTAGGGAATTGTAAATTGGTTGGCTAGACAGATACTGAAGGAACTTGCAATCCCATTCATTGACAACTGGGACAACTTTTATGGCAAAATGATATGTATGCAAGGGAGGGGTACATCTCTCTGGAAGGGGAAGCACTTGCCAACTCGATTGAGAGGGCCATTGCTGACATGCCTAGGATTTTAAACTGATAGAGGATAGAGGTATGGGTGTATGGGAAACAGTCAGTTTGCAACACTAGGGTTGAAAACAGTAAATTTATAAAAGAAATTCATCATAAATTTCAAATAAAGACAATGGATCAGGTCAGCAAACAAAGGAGACAGTAGAGGGAAACAAGAAACTAGCCCTTAAGGTTTACTATACTAATAGCAGGATGTAAGAAATAAGATAGATGAGTTAAGATTAATTGCAAGTGCAGGAAACATAGATATTATTGCTATAACAGAGACCTGGCTCAATCTGAAAGATAGAGAGTTGCCTTCTGAATGTCACATACAAGGCATAAATTATTCCACACTGATAGGGTCAACAGGAAGTGGTGGAGTAGCGATGTATGTCAGAGACAATTTAAACTGTTGTGTTAGACAAGATATAAAATTAGAAGCGTCAGCCACTGAATCTGTTTGGTTATAGCTTCTTGAAGGCCGTTAAAACTTATCTTGGGTGTGATTTACAGGCCCCAAATCTTGATAGGGAGTGCAGTAAACTTCTATGGATGAAATTAAGGCATCTACATATGAAAATGTTGTGCTAATGGGAGATTTCAACTTTAGACAAGTTGACTGGAGCAATTTGACAGGAAATTTAGAGTCAAGTGACTTTCTTGATACGATTCAGGATTGTTTTTTGAAACAGTTGGGACAGAACCAACTAGAGGAAATAGCCTGCTAGACTTGGTTCTTGCCAGCGGGGAATCGCTAATTAATAATCTTGAGGTTAATGATGAGCTTAAAGTGATCACAAATCACTCAGTTTTAATATATCAGGGAATTCCCCTAATAATGGAATCAAGTCTCTGTCCCTGACTTCCGCCTGGCTGATTTATAGGACTGAAAATTACCTGGGTGGGCTGAACTGGAATGACCTGACAGTGGGTCGGGTAGGTGGTGATTGCCAATATGACGTTTTCCAGAGAATAGTTCTAGCTGCTCAGACAACTTATGTTCCTAATAGGGATACAGATCAAAAAAAAATGATCCTAAATGGATAACTAGATTAAAACATCTCATTGGTCAAAAGAGGGGCATAAAAGGCGAATCAAAAGAGGAGGGGCAATTAAGTAATCAATATATTCAGTTAAAGAGAGAAATAATAAAGGGAATAAGAAAAGCAAAAAGAGACTATGAGGTTAAAGTTGGCAGAGAATCGAAAACTAACCAAAAGGATTTTTTCATAAGCAGAAGTAAGATTGGGGACAAGATAGGTCCACTCAAAAGTTACTCAGGTCAGCTCACCGTCAGTGATAAGGAAATGTGTAGAATTTTTAACACTTACTTCCCTCAGTTTTTACACAGGAAGATACTGGGGATATTCCAGAAATAATAAATTATGTAGACCAGGCGAAGTAAAATATGCAAATCAGGTCAGTGACATGGTCCTTAAAAAATAGATAAATTAAAACCAACAAACCCCAGGCCTGATGAACTGAGCAAGGGTTTAAGGAATGTAAAGAGAAGCTTAGCAAACCTATGGCCAATCTTTCAAATCACGCAAACTGGCATGGTGCCAGATAAGTGGAAAATTGCAAATATAATACTATTTCAAAGCAGGAGACAGGGCCTAGCTTGAACTATAGACCAATAAGCCAACCTCCAAAAAAAAAAAAAAAAAAAAAAAAAAAAAAAAAAAAAAAAAAAAAAAAAAAAAAAAAAAAAAAAAATGAACTGTATGCAAGGGTTCTAAAGGAATGTAAAGAGAAGCTTAGCAAACCTATGGCTAATCTTTCAACATGTCACTGCAAACTGGCATGGTGCCAGATAAGTGGAAAATTGCAAATATAATACCTATTTTCAAAGCAGGAGACAGGTCCTTAGCTTCGAACTATAGACCAATAAGCCTAACCTCCATAATGGGAAAATTTATGGGAAACAATAATTGCCGAGGCAATTCGCAGCCATCTTGAAAAGCATAAATTAATCAACGAATCTCAACACGGTTTTACAAAAGGGCGTTCCTGCCTTACAAATTTAATAACTTTTTCACTAAGGTATTTGAGGAGGTAGATCATGGTAATGAATATGATATTGTGTATATGGACTTCAGTAAGGCTTTGATAGAGTCCCACATCAGAGACTATTGAGGAAAATTAAGGCACACGGAATAGGAGGAGAAATTTTTTCCTGGATAGAGGCATGGTTGACAAATAGGCAGCAGAGAGTTTGCATAAATGGGGAGAAATCAGAGTGGGGAAGCGTCACAAGTGGTGTTCCACAGGGGTCAGTATTGGGCCCCTTGTTGTTCACAATCTACATAAACGACATAGATGAGGGAATAAATAGCGACATAAGCAAGTTTGCCGATGACACCAAAATAGGCCGTCCAATTCATTCAAATGAGGACATTAGAGCACTCCAGGAAGATTTGAATAGACTGATGCAGTGGTCAAGTGGCAGATGCAGTTTAATATAGATAAATGCAAAGTTCTAAATATTGGACAGGACAATTACCATGCCACATATAAACTAAATAATGTAGATCTTAATACTACTGATTGCGAAAAGGATTTAGGAGTTCTGGTTAGCAGTAATCTAAAACCAAGACAGCAGTGATAAGTGTTCGCAATAAAGCGAACAGAATCCTTGGCTTCATATCAAGAAGCATAAATAATAGGAGTCCTTAGGTTGTTCTTCAACTCTATATATCCTTGGTTAGGCCTCATCTAGATTATGCTGCACAGTTTTGGTCACCGTATTACAGAATGGATATAAATGCTCTGGAAAACGTACAAGGAGGATGACTAAGTTGATTCCATGTATCAGAAATCTTCCCTATGAGGATAGACTGAGGGCCCTGAATCTGCACTCTAGAAAGGCGTAGAATTAGGGGGATATGATTGAGGTGTATAAATGGAAAACAGGAATAAATAAAGGTGATGTAAATAGCATGCTAAAAATATCTTCTATTGACAGGACTCGCAGCAATGGCTTTAAGTTGGATAAATTCAGATTCAGGAGGGATATAGGAAAGCATTGGTTTGGTAATAGAGTTGTCGGTGAGTGGAACAAACTCCCGAGTACAGTTATAGAGGCTAAAACGTTGTGTAGTTTTAAAAATAGGCTAGATAAATATACGAGTGGGTGCGGGTGGGTGTGAGTTGTACCTGACTAGCTTGTGCTACTAGGTCAGATGCCGTGCTCCTTCCTTAAGTGAATGTAACCTGACCTGGCTGGGTCGGGGCATTGGCTTAAGCCGGTGGGAGACTTGGAGCTGCCTCGCATGGGCCAGTAGGCCTGCTGCAGTGTTCCTTCTTTCTTATGTTCTTATGTTCTTTCTTATCTCAGCCCAGCAGGTGGTATTGTGCCTTATACAAAACCCCAGATCTACATCCCAGCAGCTGCCTCGGTGCCCTACCTCTCTCAAGGGCAGGCACCTTACACACCCACCACCTCAAGCTGAACACATCATGAGGAGCCAGTCTATCAGCATCCTGTCGGCCAACATTATAGGTTCATTACCAATGTTGGAGATCTCACACACAGTTTTGTGAACACTCGACGTCCCAACATGATAGCTGTTGTTGAAACATTTTTGGACGATAGATCTCCAGAAAATTTTGCAAGAATTGCTGGCTACACCTCATGAATGAGAAGAGACAGACAAGGGCAAGGAGGTGGTGTTGCTGTGTGCTTCTCTAAAAGTGTACATGACCAGCACATTGATGTTGCTATCCCTACTCATCTTGAAATGATGGTCTTCACTAGTACCTCTGTACTAGTATGTGCATTGTACAGACCTCAGTGGCAACATGCAGACTCCATCAACTTCCTAATGGAAAATGTAGACTCCCTTCTGCTCCAACACAACTGTCAACATATCATAATTGTTGGTGACCTCAGCCAACATCTTATACAGAGGGACTTTGATGACCTTCTTGCGCTGTTTGACATGAGAAACTTTGTTGATTTCCCTACTCACATCTCTGGCTCCTCTCTTGACCCAGTAGTGAGTGATCTGGCAGAAGGTACTCACATCTCTGGCTCCTCTCTTGACCCAGTAGTGAGTGATCTGGCAGAAGGTACTCACATCTCTGGCTCCTCCCTCGGCCCAGTAGTGAGTGATCTGGCACAAGGTACTCACATCTCTGGCTCCTCCCTCGACCCAGTAGTGAGTGATCTGGCAGAAGGTACTCACATCTCTGGCTCCTCCCTTGACCCAGTAGTGAGTGATCTGGCAGAAGGTACTCACATCTCTGGCTCCTCCCTTGACCCAGTAGTGAGTGATCTGGCAGAAGGTACTCACATCTCTGGCTCCTCTCTTGACCCAGTAGTGAGTGATCTGGCAGAAGGTACTCACATCTCTGGTCCCTGACCCAGAGTGATGATCTGGCGCTCATCTCGGCTCCTCTCTTGACCCAGTAGTGAGTGATCTGGAAGTCTACATCGGCTCCTCTCTTACATAGTGAGTATTGCGAAGACTCACATCTCTGGCTCCTCCTTGACCCAGTAGTGAGTGATCTGGCAGAAGGTACTCACATCTCTGGCTCCTCCCTCGGCCCAGTAGTGAGTGATCTGGCAGAAGGTACTCACATCTCTGGCTCCTCCCTCGGCCCAGTAGTGAGTGATCTGGCACAAGGTACTCACATCTCTGGCTCCTCCCTTGACCCAGTAGTGAGTGATCTGGCAGAAGGTACTCACATCTCTGGCTCCTCCCTTGACCCAGTAGTGAGTGATCTGGCAGAAGGTACTCACATCTCTGGCTCCTCCCTTGACCCAGTAGTGAGTGATCTGGCAGAAGGTACTCACATCTCTGGCTCCTCCCTTGACCCAGTAGTGAGTGATCTGGCAGAAGGTACTCACATCTCTGGCTCCTCCCTTGACCCAGTAGTGAGTGATCTGGCAGAAGGTACTCGCATCTCTGGCTCCTCCCTTGACCCAGTAGTGAGTGATCTGGCAGAAGGTACTCGCATCTCTGGCTCCTCCCTTGACCCAGTAGTGAGTAATCTGGCAGAAGGTACTCACTTCTCTGGCTCCTCCCTTGACCCAGTAGTGAGTGATCTGGCAGAAGGTACTCACATCTCTGGCTCCTCCCTTGACCCAGTAGTGAGTGATCTGGCAGAAGGTACTCACATCTCTGGCTCCTCCCTTGACCCAGTAGTGAGTGATCTGGCAGAAGGTACTCGCATCTCTGGCTCCTCCCTTGACCCAGTAGTGAGTGATCTGGCAGATGGTACTCACATCTCTGGCTCCTCTCTTGACCCAGTAGTGAGTGATCTGGCAGAAGGTATAGTCACTTGTCAACCCCTCGGCTATGTTGAATCGTCTGACCACAAGGCTGTTTTTACGACACTTAAGATCCCAACTGAACGAGGTGAGGAATCCACACGCACAACCTGGCTATGGGAAAGAGGTAATTGACCAGCACTTTGCTCTGAGCTCGCCACCACCGATTGGAATGATCTTCTACAAAGGGATGTTGACACATCCTTAATCTACAGTTAGAACACATCCCTCACCGGCAGTATGTGACGAAGCCTACAGATCAGCCTTGGTTTGGCTTTCGTTGTAGAGAGGCTACTACTGCTAAGTACAAGGCATGGCGAAAGTATAAGAGACATCCTACCACCTATAACAGGAACTTGCCATCAATATGGCTTCAGGAAAGGTTACTCTGCTGCTGATCTGTTGTTAAACCACTCCATTAAATGGTACTAGTCACTAGATGAATCCAAAGTCAGCTGTCTCCTCAGTGATTACCTTCATGGTAGATCTCTAAGGGTAGTTCTCAATGGAATAGAATCAGCAAGACATCCTATTGGGGCAAGAGTTCCACAAGGAAGTGTGCTGGGACCATTGTTATGGAATGTCTACTTCAATGACCTTTATCTTATCCCAGAATCCCATGCATATACAGACGACTGTACTCTGACATTCACTTATCCAAGTGAAGAAATGCCAGCTGCCCTAAGCTACATCAGTCACCAGCTAAGAGCTATATCAGCTTGGGGAAACCGTTGGCAAGTAACATTTGCACCTGATAAAATACAAATGATGATGGTCTCTAGGCACCTGATGGTAATGCCGGTGCAGTAGTAAGTATGAATGGGAGAGTGTTGGTACGTGGGGAAGAAGTTGATATCCTTGGGGTGAAATTTGACTCCAAACTGACCATTTAGAACCACACATTGTAAATCTTGCAAACAAGGCAGCGAGGAAGCTTACAGCACTTCGCCGTATCTCGCATTTGCTTGAGAGTAGGGGTTGCAAGATTCTGTGTGAGGCACAAGTACGCTCACACCTTGAGTATGCTCCACTTTCTTGGTTTGCCTGCTTGACTGTAGAGTACATAGCAAGACGTCTCATCTCTCGCCTGGACCCATCCTGGATAGATCTGTCATTTCAGCAGAGCCTTCAACACAGGAGGAATGTGGGTGGCCTTACTGTTATGTACAAGGCCAACATTGTCAAAGTACCACACTTGGCTCCACTTCGAGGACAGCGAGAAGCAAGCTTCTATACCACAAGACGGGCAGAAAGCAGCAACCTCATTCTGGCTGTAACCTTCTCCAGAACATCACATCATCTGAGATCATTTATCCCCAGGATGACTCGATTCTGGAACACATTCGTACAGCATTATGATGTCAACGAGATAAAGTCAGTTGATTAAATGAAAATGCTGACCCACAGATGGCTCCAACTTCATCCTGTTCCCTTCTTGTATGTTTCATAACAATAAAAATGTTTTCAAATGATCTGATGTAGGTAACATGTCTTAGCTTCTCAAGTTAGGAACCTTTAACTTGTAAACAGATTCTCAATAAATCTAGGGATCCTTAACCTAACCTTGTCAAACCCTGTGTAAAAAGAAAGTGTGTGTCAGTGTGAGTGTGTACACCAGTGGTTTCACTTCGTTACTACTGTTATTGCTTGTACAACCACTATTGTTACCTCTACTATTAAGACTAGTGGTGTTATACCCTGGGAGGCTCATTGTTAATTGTCGTCTTGATGTAGTTGCAATGGTCCCCTGAATAGTACCTAGTGTTATTCTATGCTTATATAGTGTTTCTCCAGCTCATTCTTAAATAACTTGTCTGCGCTGACAGCTTCAGCTATAATTTTGTTTGCAAAAACAAAAACCACACACACGGTCTTCTTATTCAATTATTTCTTGTTATTAACTCGCTTTGTACAGACACAAAAATATTTATACCTTAACATTTGATAAAGAATGATTAAACTACAAATGTTTCTCCGTATCTTTATCAAAGTCATTCAAAGTCATGGAAATAAGTCACTCTGACTTTTTTGGGTTATCCTAGGTTCTCTACACATATGCTGCTATGTATGATAATGTATGTAAATGTATTTGTGTATACCTGAATAAACTTACTTATTTACTTACCCCGTAGTCACCGTTTTCTAAGAGTGAAAGGTTAAGTATTTTCTTCACTGTTTCTTAGGTATGATACGAGGTCAGTTGGCCTCTTCTGTACCCTCTCCTATCTATCCTTGTCTTTTAAATATTTTGGTGACTAAAGTTGGACAGAAATTTGAAGATGTTGTCTACACAAGTGTATTAAGAGTCGGTACTGTTTCTTGAATTGTGAACTCAAAATTTCAAGCCATGAAACTTGGTACTCAGTTGGCTTTACCGCTCGCTGGATGGATATTGGAACTTTTTCTGGAAATTCTTTATTTCTAAAAGGTTCTTTTACTCCAATTGGTTTGTTGCAACATATTTTGTACTCAAACCGCGGTACGGCAAGTGAGTCTTAAAACTCCAAGCCAGTGGCTTACGCACTGGCTTGGTAATCTTATTATAACGATTTCGAGAGTCATTTTGTACTCATGATTGAAATTTACATTCAGAATGAAATTATTTGTATACAACATTGACACTCATCTTCCAGAAGTTAATTTAAGAGAAAAGAGGAGAACCAAAATGAAAAAAAAAAACAGAAGAAGAAGGAAGAGAGGAAGCAGGAGGAATAGGAGAAGGAGTGGGAGGAAAAGGAGAGTTGTGTAATATTCTCAGAGCAATAAGTTAGCGCCTGAGGTCAAGATGATCCTGACGTCCGCAATATACAAGTTGCTGAACCCTGGAGTGTGTTGGAGTGTGTATATGTTTGAAAGTGCTAGAGTGTGCTGGAGTTTGGGAAGGTGAGAGAAAGTGAGAGAGTGAAAAGCATTTGGGAGAAGGCACGAATGTTGGGAACTCTTAGAAAATATGTGAAGATAGGGAGAGTGTAGGAGTGCATTCAAGAGTGTAGAAGAAAGTGTGGTGAGAGTGTTGGAGTGTGTGTGAGAGATAGGGAGTACTTGGGACTGCTGGGAAGTGCTGGCCAGTGCTGGAAAGTGCTGGCCAGTGCTGGAAAGTGCTGGCCAGTGCTGGAAAGTGCTGGCCAGTGCTGGAAAGTGCTGGCCAGTGCTGGAAGTGCTGGCCAGTGCTGGAAAGTGCTGGCCAGTGCTGGAAAGTGCTGGCCAGTGCTGGAAAGTGCTGGCCAGTGCTGGAAAGTGCTGGCCAGTGCTGGAAAGTGCTGGCCAGTGCTGGAAAGTGCTGGCCAGTGCTGGAAAGTGCTGGCCAGTGCTGGAAGTGCTAAGTGCTGGCAGTGCTGGCCAGTGGAAGTGCTGGCCAGTGCTGGAAAGTGCTGGCCAGTGCTGGAAAGTGCTGGCCAGTGCTGGAAAGTGCTGGCCAGTGCTGGAAAGTGCTGGCCAGTGCTGGAAAGTGCTGGCCAGTGCTGGAAAGTGCTGGCCAGTGCTGGAAAGTGCTGGCCAGTGCTGGAAAGTGCTGGCCAGTGCTGGAAAGTGCTGGCCAGTGCTGGAAAGTGCTGGCCAGTGCTGGAAATGCTGGCCAGTGCTGGAAAGTGCTGGCCAGTGCTGGAAAGTGCTGGCCAGTGCTGGAAAGTGCTGGCCAGTGCTGGAAAGTGCTGGCCAGTGCTGGAAAGTGCTGGCCAGTGCTGGAAAGTGCTGGCCAGTGCTGGAAAGTGCTGGCCAGTGCTGGAAAGTGCTGGCCAGTGCTGGAAAGTGCTGGCCAGTGCTGGAAAGTGCTGGCCAGTGCTGGAAAGTGCTGGCCAGTGCTGGAAAGTGCTGGCCAGTGCTGGAAAGTGCTGGCCAGTGCTGGAAAGTGCTGGCCAGTGCTGGAAAGTGCTGGCCAGTGCTGGAAAGTGCTGGCCAGTGCTGGAAAGGTGCTGGCCAGTGCTGGAAAGTGCTGGCCAGTGCTGGAAAGTGCTGGCCAGTGCTGGAAAGTGCTGGCCAGTGCTGGAAAGTGCTGGCCAGTGCTGGAAAGTGCTGGCCAGTGCTGGAAAGTGCTGGCCAGTGCTGGAAAGTGCTGGCCAGTGCTGGAAAGTGCTGGCCAGTGCTGGAAAGTGCTGGCCAGTGCTGGAAAGTGCTGGCCAGTGCTGGAAAGTGCTGGCCAGTGCTGGAAAGTGCTGGCCAGTGCTGGAAAGTGCTGGCCAGTGCTGGAAAGTGCTGGCCAGTGCTGGAAAGTGCTGGCCAGTGCTGGAAAGTGCTGGCCAGTGCTGGAAAGTGCTGGCCAGTGCTGGAAAGTGCTGGCCAGTGCTGGACAGTGCTGGCCAGTGCTGGCCAGTGCTGGCCAGTGCTGGCCAGTGCTGGCCAGTGCTGGCCAGTGCTGGACAGTGCTGGCCAGTGCTGGACAGTGCTGGCGAGTGCTGGACAGTGCTGGCGAGTGCTGGACAGTCCTGGCGAGTGCTGGACAGTCCTGGCGAGTGCTGGACAGTCCTGGCGAGTGCTGGACAGTCCTGGCGAGTGCTGGACAGTCCTGGCGAGTGCTGGACAGTCCTGGCGAGTGCTGGACAGTCCTGGCGAGTGCTGGACAGTCCTGGCGAGTGCTGGACAGTCCTGGCGAGTGCTGGACAGTCCTGGCGAGTGCTGGACAGTCCTGGCGAGTGCTGGACAGTCCTGGCGAGTGCTGGACAGTCCTGGCGAGTGCTGGACAGTCCTGGCGAGTGCTGGACAGTCCTGGCGAGTGCTGGACAGTCCTGGCGAGTGCTGGACAGTCCTGGCGAGTGCTGGACAGTCCTGGCGAGTGCTGGACAGTCCTGGCGAGTGCTGGACAGTCCTGGCGAGTGCTGGACAGTCCTGGCGAGTGCTGGACAGTCCTGGCGAGTGCTGGACAGTCCTGGCGAGTGCTGGACAGTCCTGGCGAGTGCTGGACAGTCCTGGCGAGTGCTGGACAGTCCTGGCGAGTGCTGGACAGTCCTGGCGAGTGCTGGAAAGTCCTGGCGAGTGCTGGACAGTCCTGGCGAGTGCTGGACAGTCCTGGCGAGTGCTGGAAGTCCTGGCGAGTGCTGGAAAGTCCTGGCGAGTGCTGGAAAGTCCTGGCGAGTGCTGGAAAGTCCTGGCGAGTGCTGGAAAGTCCTGGCGAGTGCTGGAAAGTCCTGGCGAGTGCTGGAAAGTCCTGGCGAGTGCTGGAAAGTCCTGGCGAGTGCTGGAAAGTCCTGGCGAGTGCTGGAAAGTCCTGGCGAGTGCTGGAAAGTCCTGGCGAGTGCTGGGATGTGTGGGTGTATCCACACTCGCAAACCAAAACCACACCCGCACACCAGGAGGGTGGAGGGGCCAGTTGGGTGGTGATGACAGGTGGGTAGTGAGGTCTTATGGTTGGTGGTGGCAGGTATGTGGTAGTTCCAGGTGAGAGGTGGACAGTAAAGCTAGGTGGTAAATGGAGGTTGGTAGTGCTAGTGGGAGGTGATGGGTGGTTGCTTACCCTTAGGTTTTGGTCATCCTTGCCCTTCCCCAATTTTTATAACATCATATTTGGTGGGGTTAAACTCTAGTAGCCGTTTGTTAAACCAGTCCTGCAGCTTGAACGGATCAATTTGTAATGTTTCGTGGTCTTTTTCTGTTAGCAATCTTGTTATTGTCACTTCATCTGCAAGTCATGATACCTCTGACTATTTCTACTGTCATATCGCTTACACACATAAGGCAAGGTACTGGTCCATGTACTGACGGCTTGTGGAATCCCATCTGACACACTTTTGACAATACCATTTGACTAACTCGTTGTTTCCCTCCTGTAAGCTATTATTTCATCCACTATGTTTTCCCCTGTTATTTCTGCATATTTCTCTAGTTTTTCTCCGAGTCTCTTGTGCAGGACCGTACTGTATCGACCGCCTTCTTACAGCCTAACTTTCGCTACCTTGTCATAGAAGTCCAGCAGATTTGTGAGACAGGATTTACCATCCCTAAGACTTTGCTGGTTGTTTATGAATCCACTCCTTTCCAGATGCCCCACTACTCTACTAATAATCTCCCCCACAATCTTATATATTACACACGTCGGCGCCACTGATCTGTAGGGTGTGGTGCCAGGAAGCTAATGATGCCAGGTGGGTGGTGATACTAGGTGGGTGGGTGGTGAAGCCAGGTGGGTGGTATGCCAGAGCTGGTGGGCGGCAATATCGCCGACATATCAGCGTTTAGAGCACCAAAGGTGTTCTAGACACCGGTGTTCTGATGGTCAAGTTATGATCACGAGACTGACGAGGATGATGGAAGCTTCAACAATTACAATCACTCAGTCTTTCTCCCTTTCCCACTTTTTCTTACCACCTTTTCTTTTTCTTTCCATAACTCTCCCTTTCTAAAAAAAAAAAAAAAACAGGGTACGGGTTTTCCTCACTCATTTTCTTTCCTTTTCTTACTCTTCCTCTTTTCTTCCTCCCTCTTCCCTTTCATCCACCCTCTCCAGTTTCTCTCCCTCCAACTCGTTAACACAATCCTTTATCTCCCTCTCCCCATACTGCATTAAAAAGTCTTATTGGATGCCATTTGCCAGCATTCCGATACCATTGCAATTACAACAGTTACCATAATATTCTTCTACTTCATATGAACACAAATATTGTTATTCATAGTAATGTTACGATCAGTCTCGACAAGGGAAGGTAATAAGTAACGAGGTCCGTCTACATGCAAGAACTACGAGTAGGTTTACGAAGTAAACCATTATGAAAAACCTATCAAAAAATTAAATCATTTGGGGAAAAGGTGAAATATACGAAATTTGGATTGTTCATGGTTGAGCACATGAATAATGAATTTATAAAGGATAATCAGCATGGGTATCCAAGTCCTGTCCTACGGGTCAACCGAGTATTACTCCATTGAAAGGATTTTTTTTACTACACATGGGATTGATCCACAATTTAGAATAGCTGGGGCAGGGATAATAGTAATGCAGTGGATCACAAAGTGACTAAGGAATAGGAGACAGAGGGATGGTCAGGGATGAGGCATCAGGATGTGACGAGTGAGGTTACACAGGGAGCAGTACTGGAACCAGTCTTGTTCTTCATATTCTCTACATTAACCTTCACACCAGAAGAGAAAATGACATTTATAAATCTCCGGAAGATGTAAAACTAGAGAGAAAAGCGAAATTTTCAGAAGACATGGAAAGAGAGGATGAGGCCTTGGACAGACTAAAAATGGTCAAACAAAAGAGTGTTGGAATTCCTTCTCAGCAAGAACAGCTATAAATATTAGAAAAGTGAAAGAAAGGTGCTAACAGAGTACTAACTTGGAAAGCATAACTTGCAAACCTCGAGGGAGAAAGATCTTGGACTAATCATATTAAGCATATCGCCAGATGTGAATTAAAACAAATTAGTAGCATAAGCATTTGTGCGCTTCGCTTTCAGGAATCTTAAAGAATCATTCGCGACTCTACACCTGACATACCAGGCCTGGCTCTAGGCTAGAGCACGCACTTGATAAAAAAAAAATAAACAAGCTAGCGAAAGTACAGAGAATTGCATTTGAAAGGGATGACCTACAAGGAAAGGATATATAAACAAATGGTTCCATGACCTACAAGGAAAGGATATATAAACAAATGGTTCCATGACCTACAAGGAAAGGATATATAAACAAATGGTTAAATGACCTACAAGGAAAGGATATATAAACAAATGGTTCCATGACTTACAAAGAAAGGATATATAAACAAATGGTTCCATGACCTACAAGGAAAGGATATACTATAAGCAAATGGTTCCATGACCTACAAGGATATATAAACAAATGATTCCATGACCGACAAGCAAAGGATATATAAACAAATGGTTCCATGACCCTAGAGGAAAGAAGAACCAGGAGACACATAATATACAATATACTCAGAGCGATTAAGAAGGCAGTGAGTGTGTGTGACAAGCAAGGATAAGGAATAAGTTAACAAGGCCCATCATGGAGTATACAGTGCCATAATGAAGTCTTCACTTGATAAATCATGCCAAGAAACTGTAGACTGAGCAGCGGTGTCGCAACAAGACTAGAACACAAAATAACGGAAATGAACTATGAAGGTCTACAAAAATTAAACCTGATGAATTAAAGAGGCTAGAATAACCAACGCAGACACGAATAAGACGTACAAGAAGGGAAGACTACTCGCGAGGCAGGAAACTTAAGCCCTGGGGAACATATTTAAGTTATAAAAGCAAATGAGAAATGAAGATTCAGGAAATATTTCTTTTGCCTCAGAGCTGTCAATAAAAAACATTTCTTGGAAGAAGTGGTGGAGGCTTTGAAAAATGGCATGATGAGATTCACTCTACTGCAAGGAAATACAAATAATATACTCCTGGCTTAGCCAGGAGTTTAGAATCGAAAGATGAAAATACAAATAGGCGAGTACACAACCACTCACCAATATACTCAACAAGTAAACAGAAGTTACCCACCCATAAGGAAGTTACTCACAGGCACCATCATCTTTCATATACCAACTCTCCACAAACATTCTCTCAAATTTTGCCAAGTTCTACCAGTTTTAATGATTTTACCTTGGATGTCCAGCCTGAGGCCCATCTTGGGATCCAAGGAATCATCATATTCTGAACGCCTGAGCAGTGCCTCGTTACTCATGCATGCGTCAAGCAACAGCGGAAGCGTCTTAAAGATTTTTTAATCCGTATAACTGTATTAACTGTGCGCTCTTTCCCGGACCTACATTTTGTATCTGTATTAAATAAAAGCATGCGATTCCAGGCAGTGGGGTGACAGCAATACTGTTGACGTCTTAGTGTAGATTTTTTTATTTCACTACTAGAAGATGGAATATGGTCATCGTAGTGATTGTTTTTGCTGTTGCCAGGTTTAGGTCCTTTTCTCCAATTTATGTTGTATTTCATTTTGGGATTATTCTGTTTTAAAGTTTATGATAATGTGAATGAGTTGAGTGCATATGGACTCGCAGTCTTTTATGATGGTGTCCGTGATGCAATCACGTCCGTTGGCCCCTCTCACTCTCACACTGTCACTGTCACACACTCGCAATCTCACCCTGTCACCACCTCCGTCACCACCTCCGTCACCACCTCCGTCACCACCTCCGTCACCACCTCCGTCACCACCTCCGTCACCACCTCCGTCACCACCTCCGTCACCACCTCCGTCACCACCTCCGTCACCACCTCCTTTTCCAGGTCATGGTTGGGATTAATCTTAAGCGCCTTTATGTACTGTCCTGGGATTATCTGAGTGGCTCCGTCCTTCATCTATGTGAGAACTTGCACTTGAGATTCCAGCCAGTCAGTATAACAGACGATGATTTGCTAACCTTCACGACCTGAGTGCTTTGTCAGTGTCTGTACACCCGACACGTCAGTATTATACATAGCTCTGAGTTTCTTGTGTTGTTGTATTGGGATCGTCTAGGCTAGACAGTGGATGTGGAAGTATATAAACCTATCTATAGATGTGTATTGGTATGCATGATACTTATAAACTTATGATAGCTGCCGGTTCAGGATATACTACCACTGATGTAGCTTTAATGGCATTACCATATTAGTGATTAAGCTGTTCGATCGACTCCTTCCCTTTTACTGCAGAATAAAAGTGTTTTTAAGTACCTCCACTCGTTAAGCAGTCTTATGTCTAGATTATCTACGTGTGATAGTCATAGTTATTATTATAATCAAGGGGGAAGCACTAAACCCGTAGGATTATATAGAGCATGTGAAGGGGGGGATATGGAAGGTATTCAGGCTTAATTCAGAGAACTGTAGCACAGATCCAATTTCTTAGATCAAGAGCCCCTCACCAGCGTCAATGAACCTCCCTTGAAGGGGGAAGTCATAGCTATTATCTTTATAAACTGTCTTTGTATTTATGGAAGCACATTTAGGTCTATTTTACTGCAGCCTTTGCTAAATATGAATTAAAAATGATCCAGCCGAGCCTAGTCATTTACAAGACTTAGCTATCGAAGTCACATGATCGGCCAAAACAAGAGCTGGAACACTGCGATTAGTACTGCAACTATTACTTCATTTATTTTCAAGAGGAAGATGATGGATGGTAGAGAATCTACTTACCACCGCGGGTTATGATACCACGTTTGCCGAGCACCTCTGATGTCGCATCCTTGTGCGTCGAAATTACGTAGTCATACATGAAACCTGTGATGTCATATCAAGGCCTCGTATATGGTGGGGTGTTTCACGAAGTCAGAAGCCTTCTTAACATCAGGAAGTTAAGAGCTTCAAGTTGGTTTTGACTGTGTAGGGTAGGGTGATGTTCGGGGGGGAGGGGGGAGGTTGCCGTCCGTTGGCTGCGTGGGCGACTGTGCATGAACTTAAAATATACTGTTAAATTAATAGAGTAAGATCCCTGGGATCACTAACCATTACAGTGAATACAGTGACTTTGCAGTAGTCACTATAATTATCCGAGATTAATGAATTAGAAACATGGGCAAAAAACGTGGGTAACTAATCTGAAGACATTTCGCCAACCAGTGGCTTTGTCAATTCAACACAACGTTAATATTACTGTACGAGAGGCGGATCTTAGATTCGATCCGTCGATGGCAGATCCAGCTTGCCTGTGTTGATAGGTAAATAGGTAAGGGAACCTGCCACTGGCTGCCAAAGTATTATCGATAATGAGTCGATCTTTGTCGCAGCATTGCGTTACGAAGTTCAAACAGGAATTACTGGAGGTCAGCGTTACCGACTTCGGGTTGCTCTGCCCACGTATTTTCCAGAAATTATTATAATTTGTTAGGTAAAAGGACACAAGTACAACTAATGTGACATTTTACTGTGGCAACGTTTCGCTCTCCAGGAGCTTTGTCAAGTTGCTCTTGTGTATTTATACCTAACATATTGTCGGTAATTCTACCAACATTAATACATAATTTAAGCGCTAAACTCGAAAGGGTCATACAGAGTTACACATGTCGTCCAAGATCGTGTTGACATTTTATTACGATTGTTCTTGAACAATCGGTTTCTTTACACTGCAGCTTTTTAGATTTTACCACCGAAGTTGCTAGTTTATTATGCACGCCATATCCATCTTGTGGATGGTAGCGCAAGAGCATATGGATACACAAATGGCCTACGAACTAGGCCCCAAAAGGGTGTACAGAAGTACATCTGTATTTATATCTAAATTTAAAAAATTTACTTCGTCTTGTATCTTATTTTCATTAAGATATCGTGACATCTCTCTCAGGTTATTATACTGTCTACAATATCTATATTACTCAGTAAGTGGACAATTAAGCACAGTGTTCAAGATGGTGGTCATAGGGCTAGCCACATAATTTGCATTTGGTTTGATCATCTGAGTTTGCCAAACTGCCAGAAATACTTTTATTATTATTATTATAATCAAAAGAAGCGCTGCCATAACAACATACTGTAGTGAGAGATATGGGAGAAAGTGTAAAATAAACCCAGTGAAGAGCAGGGTGCGGTGGGGACAATACGGGAGCACTGTATTAACATCCGGGGTCCCAGACTATTCAACATCTTACCAGAAGATATCCGAAACACGGCTGGAACCAGTGTAGAAGCCTTCAAGAGGAAACTGGACAAATATCTTCACCAGGTGCCAGATCAACCAGGCTGTGATGGATATGTAGGGCAGCGGGCCTCCAGCAGCAACAGCCTGGTTGACCAGGCAAGCACCAGACGAGCCTGGCCCATGGCCGGGCTCAGAGAGTAGATACTCTCGAAACTCTTCAAAGGTATATCAAAGGTATACCCGTCGCCCGAAAGATACCCACGGCCACCACCCGGGAGACCGGAGAGGGATCGGGACATCCCCAGGCGATCCAGATTCCACGGCAAACTACACCACCGCCAAGGACCTCAACGGAATAGGAATGGACCACGGTACCCTTCCCCCTACCTAGGAACTAGAATGCCTGTGGAGAGAAGCTCCCAGGGTAAAAATGAGAAGGAAATAAGGGAGGGATGAGGAGGAAGAGGAGGAAAGGGAAAAAAGGGAAGATGGGGAAAATGGGGAAAGGGAGGGGGGATTGGGGGGTAATTAGGTTCGGTCTGAGGAAGAACACCAAAAGGTCCAATTCCTCAGACCAAGAGCCTCTTCACCACAGCAAGGAGCCCCCCTTGAAGAGGAGAAATACTTGTAACCAAGCCTAAACCTGGTTTCTGCAACATCACTCAGTCTGTTCACTTTGCAAGTTGCTCAATAAACGTACTTATCTACGTTTATGTTATCATAGTAGATTATAGAACTACTTAGGCTTCTATATCCATTCCTATACCATTCAGTTTCACTATTTACTTCTCTATTATTATTCCTAATTCTAGACACAGATACACCAAAGTTGCATTCAACTGTCAGGAAAGAGTAATCTAAAGTGTGATAGAATCCATAACAATTGTACATTAATTCCCTTTTTCCGGATTTTTTTTAGTACCTATATCCGGCTTCTCCAATGAGCATGTTAGTCATTATGTGAGTCAAGAGCCTTAAGTGATGACATGACTCCAATAATAATCAGAGTCAAGCTCAATGTCATAAGTAACTTTATAGTGTCATTTGGATGGCAAAACAATTCAGTTTGCTGTGTAAACGCCCGGTTGATAATTGTTATGCCTAACTCAACATAGTTCATATCGTTCTTAATTAGGGAGGTGGCAACAAGAGCCGATGTAGCCCTGCCAGTAGACTCCTCCGTAGGTCGATGTATATAAATTGTAAGAAATTATCACTAACAGTTAAGCGAGAATTTTTTTCTTACTAGGGTTGCAAGTATGTGATATTAAATGAACACATCTTCCATGGAGAGGTGAAATGCTCTTGTTGTCTACAGTAATTCAGGTTAGGTAAGGTTCGTCAAGAAACAAGACAAGTGTTTCCTGAGCTTTTGGTCATCTGACAGAGGCCTTCCGTTGGCTTAACGGTCCACCCCCTTAAAAATTACGGGTATAGTTATAACCATGTAGTTACATACAGTGATATAGTTCGCGCAAGTTATAAAACTATATAATTACATGTTTTCACAGTCCATTTAGATCTAAGTGTATTTATTTCGTGATAATAAGATTCATAGTGACCGTGTCTGGTTCATTTCTTAACATTCTAATACCAAGTACAGTGTTAATTTCAATACTACTATCACTGATACTAGACACAAAAGCTCCTTTCTCATATTAAGAACCTTGGTAGATTTAGGACAGCCAAGAATAATCTTGAGGGCTTCATTTTGCATTAACTCCAAATGCCGGAGAGAATTTTCCCTACCTAATATGAACATGGGCACAGCATAGTCAATTAAAAATCTAATATAGGCTATGTACATCATTCTAAGTTTATATCATATGAGGGGGTTGCCGGATATTAATATTTTAGGTGGAGACTGGAATAATGTTATCAGGAGGAAGAATGTAGAACCGTGGGGGGCTGATGTGTTTTAAGAGTTTTGATTTTTTTGTTGGAGGGGGGGGTGTAGTAGATGTGGTGAGAAGGGATGGTAGAATGTGGAACATACTTTTATATGACGTGGGTATGCGGCGCGATTGGATCGTATTTATGTAACGAATGAGGTAAAGGTGGGAAAAGCATAGGCTCTGAATGTGGGTTTATCGGATCATAGAGGAGTTTTGGTAGAAGTCGGGTGGGGGGGGATGATGAGACGATACGGGAGTTATTGGAAACTTAACGTACGTTTACTATTGGGAGAGGAGGTGAGGGATAGATTTGCCGAGTGGTAGGAGGAATTATGGGGTAAGGGGAGACAAGTAGGAAATATAATACAGTAGTGGGACGAAAGTGCGAAGCCGAGTATTAGGGAATATTATAAGGTCAGGGGTAGAGAGGAGAATCAGTGGAGGTTTAGGTTTCAGAAATACTTGGAGGGACAGTTGAAGATGTGTTATGAGGGGGGGTGGCTTATCCAGTGGAGGAGATAGAGGGTATAAAGAGTAGGTTAAGGGATCTGCAAAACGATAGGTTCGATGCAGTTAGGGTACAAGGGAGGATCGAAGATGTGCTATGGGGAGACAGGCCGTCGGCATGTGTTCTGAGACAGTTTAGAAAACGGCAAACGGCAATGAATATTATGAGTTTAGAGGTGCTTGAAGGGATGGAAGGGTATGTTGAAGGGCAGAAGTTAGAGACAATGGAGGGAATGAGTAATTATGTTGATAAGTGGTTTAGCAGATATATGAGACAGGGGATGAGAGGGTGGGAGGGAGGAAAGGATACTGGAGGAGGGGATACTGAAGGTGTTGGGAAAGAAGGATAGGGAGGAATTGGAGGGAATAATTGGTGAAGATGAGGTGTGGAGGGCAGTGCAGAGTATGAACAAAGGAAAGGCGCCAGGCATGGATGGACTTCCAAATGATTTTTATGTAACGAATTGGATGGTAATGAAAGAATTTTTGGTGATGCTGTTTAATCTAATGAAAGCTTTAGGGATGATGGGAGAGACGCAGCGTACAGGGGAAGTGGTTTAAGTTCCGAAGGGGGAAAAAAGAGGGGGAACATACGGGATTAAAGGGCTTTATCTTTGATGTGTGCTGGTAAGATTTTTGTAAAAATATTGCGAAATAGATTAAAGAGGGTTATTGGGAGGGTAATTGATGAGGGGCAATATGGCATACCGGGACACATGTATAGAGGACATGGGAGGATTAGGGAGTTTATAGAGGACCGAAGGGGAGGGAGTGTCCTGGGGTTGGATTGGAAAGCAGCATATGACAGTGTAGAAAGGGGAATGTTGTGGATGATAATGAGGAGGCAGGGGTTTGGGGAGGAAACGGTGGGTTGGGCTTTAACGTTGTATAGGGAGGCGACTGAGAGTGCAAGTAAATGGTAGAGTGGGAGTTAGTGAGTATGGAAAGGGGACTGAGGCAGGGGTGCCCTTTGTCCCAAATACTGTTTGCTTGTCTACAGAACCCATTTTATCGCTTGATTTCTGAGGGTGTGGACGAGGGAGGAGAAATGAAGAGTAGCTCAACAGGTATTGTGGGATATGTAGATGACACAACTGTATTGGTAGGTGGGGAGGAGGGGCTGAGGAATGTTGGTAGGATTATTCGTATATTTAGGGAAGCAACTGGTATGAGGGTGAATGGAACTAAATCGAAATTGTTAGAGGTAGGAACATGGGTGGGGGTGGGATGGGGCCAAGGTATGGGTGGCCTGTTGTTGGTCAGTTGAAAATATGTGGGGTGGTGAATATGGTAGATGCACAGGAGGCTAGGCAGGTAAATTCTGAAAGGGTGGTGTGGGGGTTCACAGGATGGGGGGATGGGAACCAGGGTTCATTACGCTGCTGCAGAGGGTAATTGTGGTAAAGGCGCTAGTTTACAATAAACTGTGGCATGTGGTGGTGGTATATCCTTTGCTGCAAGACGATGTAAGGGGATTGCAAAAGAGGGTTTTGAGATATATGTCGGGTATGGACATTCATGGTTGCAGAAGGGTGTGGTAATGAAACCGGTGGGACAGGGGGGTTTGGGGCTTATATCTTTGGAGAGGTTAAAAAGTGTGTATATAAAGCACAGTTACCTGAGGTTGGGGGGAAGTGAAGGAGAAAAGGGTGGGAGTAGTGATGAAGGATGTGCAAAGGTGGTGGGAGGGGAGGGAGTTGCAGAGATATGTTGAGGCATTTAATGGTTATAAGGGAGCCTAAAGAGGTGAAGGTAAGTGTATTGGGGAGAGTAGGGGGGAAGAAAATAGTGGAGGGGGAGGCTGTATATCCCGTGTATGATTGGAAGAGGATTTGGGAGGGATTGTGTAGGTTACGTGCAAGAGTAAAGGAATTGATGATTAGGTTTTTGCATGGCATAGTGGCGTCCAGGCAAGAGTTGTATAGAATGGGCATAGTAGCAGAGCAGGGATGTTTATGGTGTGGTGTAGAGGAAACAGCATATCATGTGGTATATTTTTGTGAATATTTGGATATAATCAGGGTGTGGTTTGGAAGGGTGATTCGAATGGTTTTTATTTCAGTCTTGAGGGCATTGAGCTTAGATATAGGGAGGGTGGCTGATAACGTAAGAAGAGCTGTAATGTATCTAGTTGTAGATTTTATATATATATATCATGGGTAATGAGGGAAGTCCAGGGGGAGGTACGGATAAGAGCATTAGTGGGCACTTTTTATAGGACAAAATGTAGAAATAAGGAAATTTATGGGGTCGGTGGAATGAAGTTTTTCCTGATATAGGGACATAACGGTAGGGACGTTACTTTGCGTATGATGGGAGATAGTTAAAACGGGATGGTCTCCAGGAGGGGGGGTGAATGGATGGGGGGTATGAAAGGTATAGGGATGTGTGAATGAGGTGTGAAAAGGGGATGGGAGAGAGATAGTGAAGTGTATATGAGAGAAGAGACTGAGAACAGTCTTGATCTTGATGGGTAACGTGTATAAATGATTAATGGTGGAAGACAATTGCATAGGGATAATATTAAAGTAAAGTTAGAGACATTATTATGGTTTGCAGGAAGTTATGAAATGGGTAAGTGATGGAGGCTTTCTGTGAGTCACGTCGTTAGGCAAGATAAAATAAATGTTTATTACTGTGTTTTGTATGCTTCAAGAACATGAAAATGAAGATGTATCAGGCCATGTAGTAAGGAAACCATATATTATAGAATTATGAATTTAGAGAAATAATACAAAGCTGTAAATATATTTGAGACTAACCAAACCAAGCCCCACCCGTGGTATTGTTTGTTTGCAATCGTGTCATTACGATTTCGTGAGACGAAGTTGGTTTTGGTTGAGATAACTGAGGATAGGGAATACGAAACCCCATTTTGGGGTGATAATTATGTTGTATGTCCAAGTAACGGTTTTACTGGAGATGGCAAATGTTGGGGAATGTCAGATGGAAGTCATGTATATGTAAGATGGAAGCTGCAAATATTTTTTATGTTTCAGTATCATCAGTGTGAGTATTTATTGTACATAAAAGTGGTCCAGGAGGTGTATACCGAGATATAGGATAGGGGTTACGATAAAACATGTATTGAATGTAAGGTTTAAAAAGAAAAGGGTGGGTGTAGAAACATCCAGGGAATTGTAATAAAAAGTATGCCCTAGTGAGCTTAAAGAATGGGTGAGGGGGGATGGGAACTTTATAAACAGCTTAATAAAGGTGAAAAAGGGGAAAGATGGGTAGACCCATTCATGATCTTGCAATGTTTTAGTGTTTTGTTTCATGTACTGTACGAATATTGCATAATTTTGTATTGTATAAGTATTGATGGTATATTGTATAAGATGGAGGATATGGATAGATGACAAATTGAGGCAAAACAATGTATATGCATAGAATAATATTTTGGAGGTTGTGTGTAGGTTTGGTTTTTGTATGTTGAATTTTACAAGTAATATTTTGCCCATCATATAATTCTGAGCGTATGTGTTAGTTTGCTATGGTTAAAGTTGTGAATGAATGGTTCAGAGAACCGACGAGTTGGTAAATTAGACACATATGCAACACTTGGGTATCTTTATTGAGGAAACGTTTCGCCACACAGTGGCTTCATCAGTCCATACAAAGGAGAATCGTGAAGAACAGGAGGAGTGTGAGGTTGTCAGTCCATCAATCTTGAATAGATTGATGGACTGACAACATCGACTCAAGATTGAGGGACTGACAACCTCACACTCCTCCTGTTCTTCACGATTCTCCTTTGTATGGACTGATGAAGCCACTGTGTGGCGAAACGTTTCCTCAATAAAGATACCCAAGTGTTGCATATGTGTCTAATTTACCATGGTTAAAGTTGTTTAATTGACGTAAAATGTTTTAATAATTTGAAATGTGAATGTTGTACAAGAAGTTTGCAAATTAATGGCAGAGACATCAACACACGAGATGAGTACGAGTGAGTTGGGAGGGGGGGGATAGAATCTATGTCATAATAAAATAATTTGAATTCATTGTCAATTGAATTAAAGAAGGAACTTTAATGTGTGACTTACATTATGTATGCGACATGAATATTTAGGATGCTTAAGGGTGATTGTGAGGGGATAATGACAAATATGTTTGTTGGAGTTTTGTACATATTAGGTAGGAGTCATGTTTTAGGATGGCTAAGTGGTAATTGGTATATGGAAGTTTCATATTGTATTAGCACTGAATAGCATCCTTGAGGAAGTATGAAGGATAATGTTTTGGGTTTAGGATGTGTTGTTAGGTGGGTTGAGTTTTAACCTTAGATACTCATACTTAAGAACAATGTGTATGTTCTCTTGAAACAGTTGGTAACAGTTATAATTGAGTGATGCCTATTATGTTAAAAAGGTATCTTCTTAAAATGTATAAAATTGTACATATTTTAAATAAAATATAAAAAAAGTCAAACATTAGCAACACAGTTGGGGTTGTTGCCAGCAACTTTGAGAGCATTTAGCCAGTCTTTCCTTTTTTTTTATTTAGTTGTGATATGATGGATTTATTGAAGGTTACGTGTATACCAATAAATTTAAGATTAAATGTAACTGATGTTTTCACCCTACAAACAGATGGGTCATTTGCTTGTCAATATCTTCGTTTTAGATGAATATATAACGAGGCCTAATCGATTACATATTACTTGGACCACGTTAAGAATGGTACTAATCTCCTAATGCCCTGTTGTATGGATCATGATGTCATGAGCATGGCTTATTTTCATGTTTAGGTGAGGCAGGTAGAGCATTTAAGAGTAGTAATGAGAACATTAAATAGCATGGGACTGAGAACTCCTCCCTGTGGTGTACCTAGGGACATTTTTTTTACTCTTCTAAAGCCTTAGTAGAGGACAGAGGATACTCTATTTGCCAGATATTCCATTATCCAACCGAGTAGGCTACCACCAACATTCATTTTGGCCAGTTCATGTAGTACAACGATTCTGTTTGCGATATCAATTACAGATTTTAGATAAAGAAATGGGGAGAAACTAGAAGTGTGCGCAGTATGAAATGTGGTAATACAATTCTGCACACTTTTTTCTGTCATGAACCAAGAGAGGATAACTAGTTAAGGAGATTAGTCTAAATGTATCAGGCTGTTGTAGCTTAGGGATAGGCTATACCATCCTCTCCAGGGTAGATTGATCCACTTTATATAATGCATTATCTAATTCATACTCTGTGAAGAGGTAAACACAGTCATCAATATTTTGGCTCATAAAATTAATAAATTTCAACCTTCCTTCAGTACTCTCTAGGCTTGTGCTACTCTATGATGGGAAGATTTTTATGCCTGGATGTTTTGGACCAGTTATTTATGAGGTCATTTGCTTTTTCAAAAGGAAAGGGATGAGCAACATTACCAGTCTTTTTCCTGGTTATTTTAGTTATACCTTTCCAGGCTAAACTTAGAAGGGTAAACCTATTTAACCCACTAACAAATTACTCCCATTCCTGTTGCCAAAGATCTTGCTTTGTATCCTTTGAAATTGTTAGTGCATTATTTTCATGGGAGAGTGCTAAACCCGTAGGGATTATACAGCGCCTGTGGAAGAGGGAGGGGGGCTCAATTCAGGGAACTGTAGCACAGATCCAATTCCCTAGATCAAGAGCTCCTCACCAGCATCAAGGAACCTCCCATGAGAGGATTTGTTAGTGCCGCTTATAAAGCTCTGAGCAAGGCTGGGTTTCTACATTCATAATGCGCTTTACCAATCCGTCTAGATACACGTGTTAAATTACATAGTTGTTTATCATTACAGTATTTATGACGGGATTTATCATTTATGGGAGATTTATGTCGTCTCTCCATTCCCTTGATCTGTGAGCAAGTTCTCAACGGTGGCAACTAAATCATTGATTTTTGTGTGTGCCAGTGGGCTCGTAATTCTTATAGCATTGATCCAAGCAGCTGATGAAGTTATCTCTCTGCTCTGGTTTAAGAATGAGCTTTTTTTCCTTCTGTATTTTGCGTCTTGATTACTGGAGATATGATCAAGATTAGCAGTCGTGAGTCTTGGAAAGTGATCAGATAGATCATCAGTATGACAGTCGTGCATTGTATGATACATTAAGAGAGATCTAATATGCAACCATATAACTCACGAAATCGTAATGACACGATTGCAAACAAACCATACCACGGGTGGGGTTCGAACCCGCGGTCTAGAGTTTTGAGACTCTCTGACCGCGGGTTCGAACCCACCCGTGGTATGTTTGCCACCATATATGTGACTAGGCTCAATAGTGCCCATAATTCGAACATTATCATACTCATTTAGAAATTTAATTAATTGGTTCCATTGATATTTGTTATAGATCCACCAATATTCTTTTGTCTGGCTTTAAAGTCTCCAAGAATGAGGGTAGGTTCACTAATGATGTGACCTGGTAAGGCATCAGGTCGAAGCTGATTTGCTGGAGCATAAATATTGGAGATGTTTATGGAAATGTTGCATGCTCACTCGACTCTGCAAGACAAAGTGAATGCACTAAGTTCTTTCACATAAGTTAGTTGACCTTAAGTTATATGCTACATAAAGAACAGGACACAATACCGTGACTGGAACAATACACAATACTGGCTGACTCTCTCTTTTTTGTTAGTGTGACTTTGTAAATGGTCAAAGTCGGACCGCAACATCGTCGTAAGCTCCTCTTATGTGAGGATTATTTGTGTATTATATACTGCATATCGAGGCAACTTCGGGGGAAGAAGTACAGTTCGTAGTCTACACTTCTGCAATATTATATAATCATGGGAGAGCGCTAAAATCGTAGGATTGCACAGCGCATGTAGGGATGGGGGTTGGAAGGTATTCAGGATCAACTCAAGAGAACCGGAGCACAGATCCAATTCCCTAGATCAAGAACCCCTCCCCAGCCTCAGGGGTACACTCCTGCAAACAGATGACAAACATTCTTGGTTGCACTAATTTGATGCAAGTCGGGCAACGTCTTCCTGATGGAGGCAATCTTCCAATCTATCCATTGTAGTAATTTATTACTCTTTTGCTCATAAAATGGTAAGGTAATTATGCTCGGGCAAGAGTGTAAACACTTCAAAGCAAATAACAGTTTGTTCCTTATTTTCATGACCTTTTTCTTTAAACATTTCCCGTAATTTTGCCACATTCCTAGGCAACATTTGCAACCACGAATCATTGGCTTCCCTGTCACAATTGGGATCATCTGAGTTCGAAGGCACCAGTACGACTACCTATCTTTATAAAAAATTATCAGCATCTGTTGAAGATGATCCACATTTGTTTGCAAGATTGTTAGGTCAAAGAAGTCAGGCGAGTCCAATAATTTTCCAAAGAAAGGTAATCGCAATCCCTGCAGCATCTACCACATTAACAAGTACCAAGGTCACACTGGTCAGTGTCGCTGCTCTTCTACGTCCCACTTTTCTTATGTATGTGGTAATAGTTTAGGTAATTTTTTTTATAAGTGCCATCGATAATATTGGATTTTTTTCAGTTAGTTGAATCAGCATGTGTTCAGCTGGTCATTTATTAAAGTGTTGATGGTTCAGTAGCTTTTGGCAAGTGTTCTCACTAATAACTTGCACTACATTATTGAAGACTGTTCTCTGCACATGTTCTCCTGACGTGGGAAACTATCAATCACGTAGTCACAGTTTAGTTCCAACATCGCCTTTGTTTCTAATTGGTGTACTGGTTATTTTTGGTTTATTTTGGCTGTGAACAGCACCATCTCTCACTTTAGTGGGTTATCAACCCAAACTTTCACTAGCATTTGTTGATCCTACGGCTTACGACGGCCCGTGAATTTGGCCGTTTTGTTCGGAAACGTGCCTTGAAGAGGCAATTTGGATCACTGGAACAAGCAAGAATGATAGCCTCGGCCGTAGTCAGGGTTTAATGGCTCTCGTGGTTCCAGCACGCCATAGGCTGGATAATGTTGCCTTGTGCACTAAGGTCGTTTGAAGATGCGCCTCGTGTGCCACAAAAGTGTTGCCGCAAGTAATAAACTCCTGGGTGTTGCGGCAGTCTTTTCATTTCCCATTATTGTCTTCAGGGAACTGGGTCTTCCAATCTAGGAAAAAAAAAAATATAATTTTAAAGCTTCCAAGCGTTAATGTGTATTCATAAAACATGTATAAAGACGTTTAATCCGTTTCATCAAAGTGACAAACAGAATTGGCTAAAATTGTATTAGTTTTGGCACCGGCTTGGGAGGCGCTGGAGGGAAGAGGAAACCCCTAACCTGTGTTTCCGACTCTCCCAGAATATTAACATATTTAATTATAGAATATGAATATATAATTAAGACTTGTATCTCATAGATCAAGGGTCATCATTTTTCACAATCACTCACCATCTGCTCATTCACGCCCTCTACTCAACTTATTCAGCTCTCGCTTATCCCTCCCACCTACCAACCAGCACTTGCACTAAGCCAACCCTCCCTCCCAGACTCACCCACCTATGCACCTACTCTCTACTACTCGCCCATCCACATGCTCACTATCACCCACACGTTCATCATCTGCCTTCATTCCATTGATTCAACGTACTCACTATCTACAACACTAACACCACCTAACCACTACCCTAAGTCCCCACTACACCTCAGTTATACCAATACTACTTACGTGGGTAGTATTGTTATAACTAATCTCCTGCTCCACTACCCCCATTCACCGCCTCCAAACTCATTATCCCTAAACATTCTTAATCTCCAATCACCACCAACAACTCTTATCCATCACCCACTCGCCACAAAATCACTACTCACCACATACTCACCGCCACCCACTCATCCCCCTCCCTCCTCGCCTCCACCACTAATCCAAAATTCATTGAAAACCCATAAGTAAAGATGAAGTTGCCAGACCCAGGTACTGGGAAGGGACAGAAAGATTCACTGCCTTTCAGAGAGGCAAGAAACAAACAAGGAATCAATTGTTCAAGGAAAAACTAAGAGAAGAAAAACACAGTATTTTACTTTTATTAATTTTAAGCGCTAAACTTATGTGGGTTAGCGCAAGACGGAGTGGAGGCTTTATCTTCCGTCTGATGAGCGCCAGGCAGACACGCTTCCTATTTGTACTCGCCTAAATATTCGGAAAAAAAAACGAGGTAAAACGCTCAAGAGGAAACCCAACGCCAGAAAAAGTGTGAACCAGCAGGAGGGTAAGAAACAAACAAACCAGGTTCAGGACGGAAGCAAAGAGAAATTGAAAATACTGGAGCAGCGCAACAACACAGTCGTGACAACACCACAGACAATGTGGGAGTAAAGTGAGAGTAAAATACGAAAGAGGCGTCCAAAGGTACTACAGCACACCATCAGCAGAATACCAGTGGTATTCAGTACCAACATGATGAATCAAACATCTGGCTGTGGGACTGATTACCTCATCTTCCACTGTCTGTTGTGTATATTTCTAGTCTTCATATATGTCCATGTACTGAATTGATAAAGCCACTGGATGGCGGTAAACCTGTCACATGTGTAATTCATTATGAGCATATGGGTCTGCACATGTGTGTAATTCATTATGAGGAGAGTGGGGTACCTGCACATCTGAGGATTTATAAACAACCAGCGTGGAAAAACCCTCTTACGAATCACTGAAATTCTAGGGCAGTGAGGCAGACACAAAGCAGGTAAGGAGAAATGGGTGGACTGCATATTTATGGACAAGAAAATATAAATTATGCTAAGCCAGAGGCTGATCCTCAAACCTAAGGAGCAGTCAGTAATAATGGGAAAGTTACTACACTGGACTGCAGAAAACCTAACAGAAAGTAGGTAGAATGTGACAGTCAGGGAGGAGGTATTAAAATGAACAGTGGTGACAAGAGTACAGAAGGTCTTCCTGGACCACAACTCCTAACTGTATAGAGGAAATAGTGACAGTAGGAGAGAAAAATAAATGGGACAAAGGGCAATTTTACTTGCGAAACAATTTTATGAAAATCATGCGGAAGAAAATAAGCCCGTTTATGCGTGAAGACGGACTCAAGGCTGAAATCATGAAAGAAGGTGGTTCTTCGGCTAAGTATACCTGTGACATATAGCAAGAAAATATACTCACACTATCGGCGGCATATACACGCCTAGAAAACTTTAAAACGGTTCTCAGGAACCTCAAAAACAAAGGATCGTACATGTTCCTATTCACGACAGATGTCAGACCTATAAACCCGTATGCAACACTAGGCCAATAACAAGAGGAATGACTTACGAGCAGACTCTAGAAGAACTGGTCTTGGGGGTTGAAACGCAGCCTGCCGAGATTTTTAGTAAAATACACAATACTCTTAAAATAACTGTGACCACATATAACTATAATTGTCGTTTATTACTGTTATAAAATGAATGTTTTTTATTATCCAAGTCTTTTCTTCACCACTGTCCCGAAAAAACTGCTACTACTCATACAATGAATTTCTGATTCTATGGTTGACTACTGTAAAAGAATGAAGCACTTTGTCTTAGAAGAAAGAAGAACCAGGGAAGACATGACAACACCGTACAAGATACTCTCAGAACTTTATGAAGTAGAAACAGGCGACGATCCGGAACAAGAGAGCACAACTTAAGTTCAATATTCAAATGCGACAAAACGATGTTAGGAAATATTTCAACCGAAGGGTGGTCAGAAAATAAAATTACTTAGAAAAGGAGGTAGTCTAATACATACACATTTATAAGGATAGGTATTCCATGGTCCCTATTACGAACACAAGTAATGAATGCCCTGTGAGACCTGGTCGTAATGGGAATTGGAGAAAACAAAACTTACCTACCAGCAGGTAGGCAAGTCTACCAATGCTTACCACTAGTGAACCACATTGCTTCAGCTTTGGCGGGCTTGCCTGTAATTGGTCAATGAACAAAGGTACTGATTTTACGACGGGTACCCTATTGATAGTTAAACCCTTAGCACCCGGTTCGCTGGTTGGGAGGCAGCCTATATGGGAGTGTGACATACGCTGAATAAATTGTAACATACTCTTTGAATGCCACAGTCCCTAAGAAAAACAGTGGGATCGATCATATGTAGTTGCCAGACTGGAACTTGGCCCATGTAACTACAAATATGTGCTTTCAAATAGAAGAGTATATATACACAGAAACAAGCAATTACAAATTCGTATACACACACACACACACACAGGAGTACAGGTGAGTACACACACACACTTGCATCACTCACAATCACACACAAACACGTACTACACAGGAATACGACTGAGCACTGGTGACCACAATAGCAGAGGTAGCTAGAAGAGCCCACAAGGGATATGCAAATCTAATCATGGGAGAATTTCACTATAAGGAATTAGACTGCGAAAGACTGGAGCCACATGGAGGACCAGAAACATGGAGAGCTATGCTGCTGGAGGTGATCATGGAAAATTTTGCATGTCAAGTTGTCAGAGACATAACTAAGGAGGAGGAGGAGCGAATTACGATGCTGAATATTGTGTTCACCTTAAGTGACTCTGATGTAGGGGACATCTAATATTTGAGACCTCATGGTGCTAGCAACAATGCAGTAATGAGGATCGATTACCTTGAAGTGAACTTGAGGAGGAATACAGAATATGAAGGGGACAAATCTGACTTCAAAAGAGGAGACTATGATGGTACGAGACAATTTGTAAGCAGAATGCCAGGGAAGGCTAATTAAATGGAGTATGTAGATATAAAGTGCCGGGAGGAAGAATAAAAATTTGTACCCATAAGCAAAGTCAAGAACAGGAGCCCATGGTTCACCCAGAGGTGTAGAGAGGCAAAAATAAAAAGTGCAAGAACATGGAAGACGTAGGAAGCAAGGAACGTCAGAGACTAGGGAAGCAAAAAGAAGAGGCAAAAATGAATATGGGTGGTTAAAGGCTGAAAAGCAAATGGAGAATGATATAGCATCAAGAGCCAAATCTGAGCCAAAGTTCGTGTAAAGGTACTTCAGAAGGAAAACAATTGCGAAGGATCAGGTAATAAGGCAGGAGGAGGAAATGACCTAGAAATGACCGGGAAGTCTGGGAAGAACTGAACAAAAGATTTAGGAACTCAGCTGAATCAGCAACGTTTCAAGAGCGTCAGAAAGTACATTTGCAGGTACTAGACACAGTCCAGACAACAGGAGGAAAGGTGAAGAAAATATTGAGTGAACTAGATACCACAAAGGCAATAGAATCAGAAAATCTCTCCATGGGTTTTGCATGAAGGAGCTGAGGAACGTCGTGAACCACTAGCAGAGATCTCCAACAAATCGATGGAAACAGGGCAGCTGGAAAACAGAGAATGTAGTCCCAATAAGCAAAAATGGGGACAGACAGCCAACTGAATTACTGTCATTAACATGCATAGTATAAAAGGTTATAGAGAACATTATCGGGGAAAGAGAAATGGAGCACTTGAAAAGGAATGGAATCATAAACAACCAGCGTAGTTTTTGAGATGGAAAATCCTGTCTCGCAAGTCTGCTAGTATTTTAAGATGAGATAACGAAAGTTAGGCAGGAGAGAGACGGTTAAGCGGACCATATTTCTGGATTGCAAGAAAGCATTCGATTCAATACCCCACAAGAGCGGCTACAGGAGGCCAATATATCTGAAATACGTAGGGAGACACTAGTCAGAGAAATAGCAAACCGAATTAAAAATAAAGGAATCTTACAGGAATCAAGAAACGCGGTAAGAACTAAAAGCTATAAATGAAATTGAAAGAAACCCAAAGTATTTATTTTCTTATGCAAAATCAAAGTCGCGAACAACAACGGGATGGGTCCTACACAGATGACAGCAAGGAAATGAGTGAGTTACTTAAGTCCCAGTATGACTCGGTTTTTAGCGAGCCGCTAACCAGACTGAAAATCGAAGACCTAAATGAATTTTTTATCAGAGTGCCACAGAACTTGACAGACGCATGTCTATCTGACATCACCACGACGCCAAATGACTTCGAAAAGGCAATAAATGACATGCCCATGCACTCCGCTCCAGGCCTAGACTCATGGAACTCCGTGTTCATCAAGAACTGCAAGAAGCCCTATCACGTGCTTTTAACATCCTATGGAGAGGGAGCATGGACACTGGGGTCGTCCCGCAGTTACTAAAAACAACAGACATAGCCCCACTCCACAAAGCAAAGAACTACAGACCAATAGCGCTAACGTCCCATATAATAAAAATCTTTGAAAGGGTTCTAAGAAGCAAGATCGCCACTCATCTTGATACCCATCAATTGCACAACCCATGGCAGCATGGGTTTAGAGCAGGCCGTTCCTGTCTGTCCCAACTACTGGACCACTACGACAAGGTCCTGGATGCTCTAGAAGACAAACAAATTGCAGATGTTATATACACAGACTTTGCAAAAGCCTTTGACAAGTGTGACCATGGTGTAATAGCACACAAAATGCGTGATAAAGGAATAACAGGAAAAGTTGGTAGATGGATCTATAATTTCCTAACAAGTAGAACACAATGAGTAGTAGTCAACAGGGTAAAGTCTGAGGCAGCTACTGTGAAAAGCTGTTCCACAAGGCACAGTACTTGCTCCCATCCTGTTCCTCATCCTCATATCGGACATAGACAGGGATATAAGCAACAGTGCTGTGTCTTCCTTTGCAGATGACACCCAAATCTGTATGACAGTGTCCACCGTTGAAGATACTGCAAGACTCCAAGCAGACATAAACCAAATCTTTAAATGGGCTGCAGAAAACAATATGAAGTTCAATGATGAGAAATTTCAATTACTCAGATATGGAAAAAGTGAAGAAATTAAAATCTCATCGGAGTACAAAACTAATTCCAACCACACAATAGAGCGAAAAACAAATGTCAAAGACCTGGGAGTGATCATGTCAGAGGATCTCACCTTCAAGGACCATAACACCGTAGCAATTGCATCTGCTAGAAAAATGACAGGATGGATAATGAGAACCTTCAAAACCAAGGATGCCAAGCCCATGTTGACACTTTACAGATCGCTTGTTCTATCTAGGCTAGGAATATTGCTGCACACTAACTGCACCTTTCAAGGCGGGTGAAATTGCTGACCTTGAAAATGTGCAGAGAACCTTCACGCCACGCATAAGTGCGATAAACCACCTCAATTACTGGGAACGCTTGAAGTTCCTAAACCTGTACTCTCTAGAACGCAGGCGGGAGAGATACATTATTATATACACATGGAAAATTCTTGAGGTATTAGTACCAAAGTTGCACACGAAAATCACTCCCTACGAAAGCAAAAGACTCGGCAGGCGATGTAACATCCCCCCAATGAAGAGCAGGGGTGCCACTAGCACGTTGAGGGACAACACAATAAGTGTCAGGGGCCCAAGATTGTTCAACTGCCTCCCAGCATACATCAGGGGGATTACCAACAAACCCCTGGCTGTCTTCAAGCAGGCACTGGACAGGCACCTAAAGTCGGTACCTGACCAGCCGGGCTGTTGTTCGTACGTTGGACTGCGTGCGGCCAGCAGTAACAGCCTGGTTGATAAGGCTCTGGTCCAACAGGAGGCCTGGTCACAGACCGGGCCGCGGGGGCGTTGACCCCTGGAATTCTCTCCAGGTAAACAAGAGGCTGATACAAAAGCTGCAGGAACCAGCAGAATTCACAGAGACAGCATTACATTAGATCAGTAACGTCTGGCAATGAGCTTTTTACCTGTAATACTTGATTTTGCTCTGGTTACTACTACTCGTGTTCTGTCTGCCAGAATGTTAAAAATCTTTGTGCCTACTTTTCTCCGTTATGGCTTCATCACTCATTTTGCGCAGTCACTCCATAATCTGTGATCTCTTGGCTAAGATTATGTTTTCTTCGTTGTGATATATGTATTATGCAGAAATCGCGAACAAGCCATACAAGATGCCAAACAACCACGGAGGTAGTTGAATGATAGCTCTAGGCCTTTCTTGTTGCAATCAACACATCAGGAGTTTGCAATGTTGCAGAAAAGAGGTCCAAACAAATACGATCATAGGGAGGGCCAGCAAAGGCGCTCCCAATGATCGTATTTACACACCTGTGTACAGGTGTAGTAACAGTGGTGGGTTATATCTAGGTACCTGGGTGTTAGTTGACTGGAGTGGGTCGCTTCCTGAGAGACGAGACAAAGATCCCAGTGGAAATAAGGCAGAACTCTATGACGCACTGATCTTCTTGGGTTATCCTGGGTGGTTACCCTACGAGCTAGCGTGCTTCCAAGGAGGTTAATACTTGGTGAGGTTTGACGAGTTTGGGTAAGATTTGGTTAGGTTAGGTTACTTTAGGTAAGATTTGGCTTGGTTTGGCAAAGTATGAAAAAATTACCCAATTATCACAAAGCGAGTGAATAATGTATAAAGGCGATAACTCGGGAAGCCAGCCAGCTGACCCTTCAATTCATTAGCAAATAATCACCTGTTACATGTATTATTATTATTATCAAAAATAAGCGCTAAACCTACTAGGGTCATACAACACAACATTATAATGTAGAAGTCAGCCATCTGACGGTGTTCGGTCAAGTTGTTTACTGACCTTGCTGAGGATGAGCTGCTGACACTCTACCGCGAGTTCAATCCCCGCCCATGGTATTTTTATTTTTCTGCTGACTCAAGACACAATGAAGAATTCCTTACCTTCTCTGCCTGGCAGCGACGTCTGCAGCGACGTCCGTACCGACGTCCGTACTGACGTCCGTAGCAACGTCCGTAGCTACTTCAAATGGCGACAAGAACTTTCATTCCCACACGTGGCTTTTCCACTCCTTCATTATATCTATTTATGTCTGCATACGCACGCACGAGGCAGAAGCTGTGACTCGACCCCTGCAAGCACGCAGGGGTCACGCGCACGCACACACGTGTCTCCTAATGCACGGTTTTCAAAAATTAAGTTTCACAATATACGAATTTAACGAAGGTACCAACAGTATGTTTGCAACGTACGTATTTTAACTCACGATTTCCAAAACTTATGCTTTCTAACGGATGTTTTATATAAAATTTTATAATGTATTTAATAACACTTTATATCGTATAAAGTTAACCTTCTGAAGAATATTTTAAACTTACATCCACTTCTGAGTTCTACAAGGTTTCAACACTCACTCTCATGCTACTTAACACAAAGTAATTTCCTTTAAATCGACAAATTACGGAGGTGATACAAGCGACTACCACGGTGACACAATAACAACTAATATTTAGATACGAGTTTTGTGAGGTGTCCCAAGCCTACTGAACCTCCCTTCCACGCACTTTCTGGCCCAATCATAAACCTTGAATGACGTGGCAAGCCAATCAGAAGTCATGAATTTACCTGTAACCGCCCTGAGCCGCTTGTTAGCCTATACTTACTTGTTGTCAATAGATCAACGTTTCGCTCTCTAAGAGCTTTGACAAGCTGACCTGACAAAGCTCCTGAGAGCGAAACGTTACCATAATAAAATATCACATAAGTTGCATCTATGTCTATTTACCTAATATTTTGTCGGTAATTCTACTATATTTTTATATATATTATTTAAAACATGTCAGTACAGTTATATAATAAATATATAAAAGAGAGACTCAACAGGCTCAAAACAATACACAATCCAGCCCTACCTAATCACCCCACCACCACCACAACGGCGGGGTGAAAACTACCCACCCCCAAAGACCACCCCACCCTGCACCCTACACTGAAATCAACATGGTTTATAGCACGTACAATATTAATGGTACCGTGAGCAAACATTGGCTATATGTTAACAAATCAGCACCCATTGGACAGTCACAGACCGCCATTATCTCAGCCCACCCGACCCTCCCCCACCCTGCCATCTAATGGCAGACCATTAACTCCCCACAGGTAAGCGGATACACATTCCACCCATATATGTAATAAAAATGGATATGGTACATTGCTTCAGTCACCAGACAGAAGAACACGGAACACTCATGCATGTCCAAAAATTGCACAAAACGTCTGTGCCACCCCTCCACCACACAGCTGCGGGTGGCAAGTACCCACCCCCAACACACTATCCCACCCATCAACCTACTCTTAGCCAAAATATATACAAACAATGGTGGACAAGCCATTACAAATGGCATCTTACAGTGTGTCATACAGGTAACCTAGAAGTCCCACCGGCTTGCACCCGTCTACAGAGGCCGAGACATGCATATTAAACATAGCAACAAGCAAAACCTAACATTACACAACATAACAGATTATACAACAAAACATAACAGAACATGGCACAGCAAAACATAACACGGCACTGTGAGATCACACCGGCGCCAGGCCAAAATGCATGCATACACACCAGCAGCATACGCCACCCTCAGCCATACCAGCGTACCTTTGGCACACACAGGCGCAGGCAGCGACAACTCTATGCAGGGCCTAACACACCTCGTACGCCACAGTACACAGATACATCTGAACAGCACATATCAAACTAATTTCACACAAAACACTGGACACCCGCACACCGCCCTCTAGGCACACTCTAGCAGGCACCCCAGAAACGCACTCCATGAACTGACGCTGCCATCATGTAGTAGACCACACCACACCTGCCACAACGCATCCCGCCCCTACCTGAACCCCGCGGCAAACTCGTTGTTTCCCCTGAGCTCGCCCCTCCCCCCAACCCACTCACATGCCATCCCCTCTTCACCACACACTCCTTACATCTGAAGCATATCTTTCATGGTGAGGGTTTAATAACCCACCAAAAACCTCTCCTCCCACCTATTCCCATAAATGTCCCTATTCCTACACACCATTCTACATAACATTGCCGCAAGTACCCACTTCCGCACCCCCTCCCTCGTCCTTTCCCCTCATGCTCCACGAGATGTAGACAAAATCCACCATCACATACATGATAGCACACGCCACTCCCTCGTCCTCCACCCCCATGTCCAAGCTTAGCACCCTCAGCACTGACACTATGTGACTAATCCATTCCCTGATCCCCCCAACCCCTCACAAAAAACACAACATGAAACACTTTCCTTACCCCCACATATCCCACACCACCCCTCCCCCCCACATATCCCACACCGCCCCTCTCCCCCGACCCTCCTATCCCGCAGTACCACACCCAACATTAAAATGTCATGCAAAAATCGGAACATCACCTCACGCACCCGGGGACTTAACCACATCCTACTGAAACGCCTCCAAATGTTTCCCCAATCATACATTGGGTAGATCCCCTCCACCAAGTCACCTCACTCCCCTCGCACCCTTTACAAGACCCCCACCCTGAGTTTACCTGGCTCACGGGCCATTGCCATCACACGTAAGACCGTCTCACACTCCCTCAACTCAACCCCTCTATACAAGCCCAGCAGCAAGTCATGCACCTTCCCCAACCGCTCCTCACAGAAACCTTCCTCCCTCAGTACCCCTCCCCAAATGAACACACATTTAACCAGCCACTGCAAATCCAAAAGACCTAGGCCACCCTGACGCACCGGCAACATTACCACCCCCCTTCTCAGTCAGTCACACCCTGAACCCCACAAAAACCTGAACACCCTCTGTTGGATATGATGAATCACCAGCCCCGTCAATGGGAACACATTAGCAACATACCAAATCTTACTATACAACAGCACGTATACCACAATTGCACGTTGCAAAAGGGTTAAGTGGGATGGTCACAGCACCCCCAACCGCTTCTCCACGCAGTCTGCCAACAGATCCCGAATAAACAATGCCACAGATCTTCAAACTCCCCACGCACTTCTGCACCACTGGACAACCCCACTCCACACACATCTCCCACACCCCCAAACCCAAGATGAAACTTCTCCACATTTACAACCATGCCAGTCGCCCTCCCCCATACAGCCGGACAACCTCTCCCAACTCACCCAAACTCGTCCTCTCGTCTATCAAAATAGTTGTGTCATCCACATACCCCACCTGTCTGGGCCATTCCCTCAACACCACCCCCTCTCTCTCCCCACATATCCACTCCCCAACTAACCTATAAAAGGGGTCTTGCACACATGCAAACAATAATTGTGACAGTGGGGACCCCTGTCAGAGACCTCTGCCCATAACCACTGCCCCCCACACGCCCATTAATCTATTTCAGTCCAACACCAAAAAACCCACCCCCTTCCACCCTCCGCCGTCTCCTTTACAAAGTCCCTGAGGATCCCATGCCCCGCCGCTATCGATCTACCCGGCAGGCAGAACTGTCTCTGAAACTACCCTATCAACAACATACAGTGGACCCCAGAGTAACGTAAAAACTTCATTCCAGAAGCCTGCTCAAGTGCCATTACCGAACGAATTTACTCCCTTAAGAAAAAATGTCAAGTAGGTTAGTCCATTCAGACCTCCAAAAATACACTTACAAAAGCACTTACAATATTATACTTACATAATTGTACGATTTCCGTTGTGTACGTAACTCGGGGGTCCACTGTACTTTAAACGCTTCCCTAACACCTTTGCAAAAAGTTTGTAATCAGCACACATTAACGAAATAGCACGATAGTCTCTAAGTGTATGCTGCTATGACCCCTTCGGTACTAATACCTCCTCCACAGTCGTGACGTAGATCCTATCCAACCTCGCCCCATACCCCTCCCACACAAGTGTGCTCTACCTCCCACGAACCCCCAACAAACGCATCCCACAAGTGAACGTCCCGTAAAAGCTCCCTAAAGACGTTTGAAAAGAAGCCCGCTCCCCGCGGTGCCACATCAGCCCGGCGAACAACACAATTCCAATCCCCCCCATGATCACTAAAGGCGGCAATGTATGAAAGCAGTATACCAAATCCTCCCTGACAAAGGCCGTCTTAACACTCTCAACATTCTCAGCAGGTGCATACACACATACTAATAACACTCTCAACCCCCCACCATCCATCCACACGCAAGACCCTACCTTCATCTCCCCTTCACTTCTGAGCAACACAAACGGGCTTGCCTCCTGGATCAAGATCGCCACCTCCCCTCCCCCTTCAACCATGCTGAAGGTATAACAAAACTCTGATAACCATGCACTTCAAACTCTGTGCCAACCTTACAGTTATGCTCCTGAATGAAAACGACATCTACACGATGCCACACAAAAACATTCACAACCATTCACGCTTCACTCTCGCACACAAGCCATTAGCATGTATAGTCATACACCGGAGTCCTGAGCTAAGGTTTCCGCCCCATCTGCCCCACTGCTCCTTTTGCATGCCCACCAGGGCCTTGGGGACTGCCTTTGCCATGCTCTCCATGCACGACACCCGTCCCTCCTTGCACCACCTGCCGATGCTGCTTACCTAAACTCACACAATGACCCCCTTCTACCCAAGCCTTCTTCCCTGTATGCTGCGCCAGCGTTAGGACGTCATCAGAGTCTGACGTTGCTGCCACCCTCTTCCTCGTCACAATGTCCTCCTCCATGCTTGTGGCCGGGGTGTCCACACAGTGAACCTCCACCACCACTGTCGTCGAAGCCATCTGACCAGGGGTCAGCACGTCCCACCAGCCTCACCAGCACCCACAGCCGCCTCATGCCACTCGTCCTCTGCAGGCACGAGCTCCGGACTGGCCAGCGGCACAGCCAGGGAGACCTCATCTGTAGACAGGAACATGGATTGCAACACCATCTCTATTGTTGCATTGAATTCCTCCCCACAAGCCTGCTGTACCACCAGTGGTCCAGGCAACTCGGTAGTCGTCAGCTCCAGTTCCGACTCCACCACTGTCGCCTCAATCTCCTCACTTCAAAGTTGACCACGCCCGCCATCTCCTTGTTTGACAGGTACAGGATCCTCCTGCTCATTGACAGTGGTTGCTCCACCGGCCGGCCTCCTAGCCTGCCCACACTTCCCCCACTCTGCCGCCATATGATCATAATCTCCGCAGAGGCGGCACGTCCGTTGTTGTCCAGCATACACCATGACCTGCATGTGGAAGTCATCAAGGTACACATACGATGGTATGGGCTGTCGTAGAGACATCTTAAGGGTAAACGTGCCCTCAGGGAGACCAGCATACACTCCAGCCACCCACATGCCTTGTTGTGCGACATGTATCACTCTGTATCTACTGAAAACACGGCGGATGTCTGCCTCATCTGCTTTGAAGGGCACATTGCACAGTTTTACCCACATGTATTATCGTGAGACATCCACCATATGCACAGGCACTGCAGGGGTCACATCCACACAGATATCTTGGAAGCGATCAACAAGCCCCTCATACACTGGCCCAGAGAGTAGTTTCACAAATAGCCTGTAGGATCCATTCAAAGCCATGCCATACAAATCCTTGTCCTCAATTCCATAAGTGTTGTGGATAATCATGGGTAGCAACACTTGTGTAGTCATAGGCATAATCGGCCCTAGAAGAAGTTCTATACCAATGGTATTCACACGCCTCCTCACGCTAAGGACCATGACGTCACTGGATAGCTTGCTAGACTGTCAGCAGAGGGGTGCAAGGCACGTTCACACTCTCTGGCAGCTACGCAGCAAATGCTCTACCATTATTACTACACTTACCTTCATCTGGGTAGTGTAGTATGTTATAATTTACATTGATAGTCGACAATATAACCTAATTACACCAAACGTTACCTACCTTAACATAACTACACCAAAAATAACTACACCTAACCTAACGTAATCAAACCTAACATAACGTAAATAATGTAATTCCAGAAAGCAGCTGCATGCCTTAAGTGAAAAAATCAACATAGAATTTCCGAGGAAGGGCTGGATGGCTTTATGGCTGTAGTGGCCAGTGCTCCTCTGGCCTCTTGTTCTTATGGAATACCTCCAGTATTACTGCTATTCTTTCTTCACTAAAACTACATACTCTGCAATTATTTTTTTCAATACTAATACTGCCTTCTTATTTCTACTACTACGACTACTACTACTACCACCATTACTGCTATTACTACTACTATTACTACCACCACACTACTACTACTATTACTACCACCACCACTACTACTACTATATATTCTGGACTCCTTCCCTTCTAGCTTAGGTTTAACTAGTTGATGGTTTAAGTCGGACCGAAACGTCGTCTTATGTTTGTTCGAGTAATTTGTGTGTTGTCCCAGCCATGGTGTTGTGACGTTTTGTTCTTTACACACACACACATGCGCGCGCGCGCGCGCACACACACACATATACATAGTAGGGACGCCGCGTGGGCTAGTCACAACTTGTAGGGATCTGTGAATATAAGTGTTTTTGAGGGCTACCCAAGGGTAATGCAGGGGTTATCAAGTGTGTCAGGGTAGTGAACAACCCTTGAAGCGATTTACGAGTTGCCCTGAGCCACATAAGTGTGGGGAGAGCCATAATTTTATAAATGAACTAGAAATAAATATTTGGTGGCGGGGTTAGAGTGGGCCTAGTGTGCTCCAGGCGACATTGCCACGTGTGTCACCCTAGATAATAAAGTGAAATAAATATGTGACAAGTGAAAGAAATACAGTGAATAGGTTATATTATATATCGACAAGAAACGAAAGTGTATATACGCCAGATCATCACATCGAGTTGGACAATCTACAGGCTACTACACGATGGACAAGCTGCATCGCATCGCAAGTATTCACCTATGCGTGGTTTTAGGGGTGTCGGGTGTAAGTTCCAATCACCTAACCGCTAAGCTGTTTGTGAACGGTCAACTCTCATAGTAAGATAAGGAATAGGATATCAAGTACTCGGTAACAAATAGCAATTGGTAATTTCTAGTAGGAAAGGGTGAGCAGACAGGTGAATCACAGAATACATTAACTGGTAGATCAGGTGTGTCAGGTCAGGCCAGGTAGAGGAGCACTGTAGACTACATGTTACTCGCAGACTCCACATACACACATACATACATACACACTCATACACCATAACACAATTTCACCACTAGTTTTCACACAATAAATCCACACACATATAGTACCACACACACACACACACACACACACATTAACTGGTAGGTCAGGTGTCCAGTCAGGCCAGGTAGAGAAGCACTGCAGACAACGTGTCACTCGCAAACTCCACATACACACCCATACACCATAACACACAATTTCACCACTACTTTTCACACGACCCACACACACACATACATACACACACACATACACACACACATACATACACACACACACACATACATACACACACACACACACACACAAAACTAACACACACACACACAAAACTAACACACACACACACAAAACTAACACATACACACACAAAACTAACACACACACACAAAACTAACACACACACACACACACAAAAAAAACTAATGCACACATACACACACACAAAACTATACACACACACACACACACACACAAACACACACACACACACACACACATATACACATACACAAAACTAACACACACACACACAGGCCCACACACACTCTTTCCCCCTGCTTCCTCCCCTCCCACCTCATCCCCCTCTCCCTCTTCCATTCTCTCTCCACCTCTGTTTCTCCCTCCTTCACTCTCTCCACATAATCCCCCCTCTTTCCCCCTCCCCACCTCTCTTCCATTTCCCCACTGTCTCCAGTTTCTCCTCTCCCTCCCTCCACCCCCACACAAACACTCAGGCAATCACATCACAAAACAACCACACAGAAATACATAGTTTTTCACTCTGTGGCATCTTAAAAATAAAAAAAAATGGGGTCCCAGAGAGCAGGACGGAAAACTAGGGGACTGGAGGATGTGTCTGCAAAGGAAGATTGGGCAGCAGAGCTCATGAAAAGGGAACATGAGTGGGGAAGCTAGAGGAGCTTAGCATGAAAATGGAGGAGAGGATAGCTGCAGAAAGCAAGATAATGGAGGAGAGGATAGCTGCAGAAAGCAAGATAATGGAGGAGAGGATAGCTGCAGAAAGCAGGAAGTGGGAGAAGCAAGTCACAACAGCAGAGGCTAAGTTACAGAGATTAGTAGAGGAACTGAAAAATTTGAAACAGCCTAAAGAACCAAAAAGCAATGTGGACATGGTATCAGAAACTGCTACCTCAGTCACAAAGAAGAGGACTGTAGAGAACGGAGTGAAACTGTATGCAGAGGCCCTATCAGACCATCGTGGAGCCCGAGAAAAAGAGAGGATCACATCAGGAACAATTGAGGGGAGTGTAGTAAAAGGGAGAGCTAAGCTATACGTAAAAGCCCTAACAGACCACAGCAGTGCACAGGGAAAGTTAAGGGAAAGTGACAGGCCACTGGGCAAAGGGATAACAGACAGTGAAGAGATTGAAGAAAGAAAAGCTGCAATGGAGGCAACTAAATAGAATCAGGGGTTACATAGGGATAGGCAGTGGGAGAATGAAAGAGAGATCAGTGTTTGTTTATGGGCTCCAGGAAGCTGAAGGGGAAACTTACAAAGCAAGAAGACAAGGGGAGAAAAATGCGATTGAAAACATCATGAAAGCAATAGGAGAAGATGACATGACCCAGCTGACAAATTTTCTGAGAATAGGGTGGTTTGCAAGAGGAAGAATCCGGCCACTCAAAGTGATTTTCAAAGCAGAATTGACTCGAAACAGGATCCTGCAGGAGAAAGCAAGACTAAGGGATATGTCAGAGTACCGGAGGGTGTATCTCGACAGCGACAGAACACGGGAAAAAAGACAGAAACTGAAAGAGAGGGTACAGAGACAAAAGGAGGAAAGAGAGATGGACAGGAGAACCCAGACTAAGGAGGAAGCTCTAATACAACCACCTTCAGATGTCCCCCAACCTGGACAACCCCAATGCAACCAAACAATCTAACCCAAAACATACATGCCATACCCAATGATTCCAACCACATCATTACAAACTCCACCTTCACACCAACCACCCATAGTTCCCCATCAAATCTCCCACTTTCCCAACCCCAACGTACCCCCCAGACTACGGTTTTAGAAAAGAAGTTGAAGGTTTGGTATACAAATGCAGATGGTATAACAAATAAATGTGAGGAGTGGCATGAAATAATAAAGGAGACATCCCCAGACATAATAGCACTCACAGAAACGAAACTCACCAGGATGATAACAGATGCAATCTTTCCACCCAGATATCAAATCCTCAGGAAAGATAGAGGGAGCAGAGGGGGAGGAGGAGTTGCACTGCACATTAAGAACAGGTGGGGATTTGAGGAAGTGGAAGGAATGGATGGAATGGGTGAAAGGGACTACATAGTAGGAACAATTCAGTCTGAGGGCCATAAGGTGGTAATTGCTGTAATGTACAATCTGCCACAGAACTGCAGGAGGCCAAGAGAAGAATACGACGAGAGCAACAGAGCAATGGTAGGAAAACCAGTAAAAGAAATGATGGAATATGTGACAACCAAATGCAAAGAGGCAGAGGAGAGGTTTGTCCCCAAGGAAAACAGAAGTAATGGGAATACCAGAACGAGTCCTTGGTTCATCCAGAGGTGTAAGGAGGCAAAAACTAAGTGTAATAGAGAATGGAAAAAGTACAGAAGACAAAGGACCCAGGAAAATAAAGAGATTAGCCGAAGAGCCAGAAACGAATATGCACAGGTAAGAAGGAAGGCTCAGCGACAATATGAAAATGATATAGCATCAAAAGTCAAGTCTGACCCGAAGCTGTTGTATAGCCACATCAGGAGGAAAACAACAGTCAAGGACCAGCTAATCAGGCTGAGGAAGGAAGGTGGGGAGTTCACAAGACACGACCAAGAGGTATGTGAGGAGCTCAACTTGAGATTTAAAGAAGTATTTACAGAGGAGACAGGAAGGACTTCAGGAATTCAGAATAGGGAGGTATACCAACAAGTGCTGGATGAAATACACACAACCGAGGAGGTGGTGAAGAAGCTGCTATGTGAACTCGATACCTCAAAAGCGGTGGGACCGGACAACATTTCTCCGTGGGTCCTTAGAGAGGGAGCAGAGATGTTGTGTGTGCCACTAACACAAATTTTCAACACATCCATTGAAACTGAGCAACTACCTGAGGCGTGGAAGATGGCAAATGTAGTCCCAATTTTTAAGAAAGGAGACAGACACGAGGCATTAAACTACAGACCTGTGTCACTGACGTGTATAGTATGGAAAGTCATGGAGAATATCATCAGGAGGAGAGTGGTGGAGCACCTAGAAAGACACAAGCTTATAAACGACAACCAGCACGGTTTCAGGGAAGGAAAATCCTGTGTCACAAACCTACTGGAGTTTTATGACAAGGTAACAGAAGTAAGACACGAGAGAGAGGGGTGGATAGACTGCATTTTCTTGGACTGCAAGAAGGCGTTCGACACAGTTCCTCACAAGAGGTTAATGCAAAAGCTAGAGGATCAGGCACACGTAACATGAAAGGCACTGCAATGGATCAGAGAATATCTGACAGGGAGGCAACAACGAGTCATGGTACGTGACGAGGTGTCAGAGTGGGCACCTGTGACGAGTGGGGTTCCACAAGGGTCAGTCCTAGGACCTGTACTGTTTTTGGTATATGTGAATGACATAACGGAAGGGATAGACTCAGAAGTGTCCCTGTTTGCAGATGATGTGAAGTTAATGAGAAGAATTAAATCAGTCGAGGATCAGGCAGGACTACAAAGAGACCTGGACAGGCTACAAGCCTGGTCCAGTAACTGGCTCTTTGAATTTAACCCTGCCAAATGTAAAGTCATGAAGATCGGGGAAGGGCAAAGAAGACCGCAGACAGAGTATAGTCTAGGTGGCCAAAGACTGCAAACCTCACTCAAGGAAAAAGATCTTGGGGTGAGTATAATACCGAGCACATCTCCTGAGGCACTCATCAATCAGATAACTGCTGCAACATACGGGCGGCTGGCAAACCTAAAAATAGCGTTCCAATACCTCACTAAGGAATCATTCAAGACTCTGTACACCATATACGTCAGGCCCATACTGGAGTATGCAGCACCAGTTTGGAACCCACACCTGGTCAAGCACGTCAAGAAATTAGAGAAAGTGCAAAGGTTTGCAACAAGACTAGTCCCAGAGCTAAGGGGATTGTCTTACGAAGAAAGATTAAGGGAAATCGGCCTGACGACACTAGAGGACAGGAGGGTTAGGGGAGACATGATAACGACATATAAAATACTGCGAGGAATAGATAAGGTGGACAGAGACAAGATGTTCCAGAGAGGGGACACAGAAACAAGGGGTCACAATTGGAAGTTGAAGACTCCTATGAGTCAAAGGGATGTTAGGAAGTATTTCTTCAGTCATAGAGTTGTCAGGAAGTGGAATAGCCTAGAAAGCGACATAGTGGAGGCAGGAACCATACATAGTTTTAAGACGAGGTTTGATAAAGCTCATGGAGCAGGGAGAGAGAGGACCTAGTATCAATCAGTGAAGAGGCGGGGCCAGGAGCTATGAATCGACCCCTGCAAACACAAATAGGTGAGTACAAATAGGTGAGTACACACACACACACAAACTTCCTTTTCCAACAGTTTCTGTTCGTTTGTCTTCCTTCAGTTATTTAAAAGAATACCTTTACATTCAAGATAAGAATGGTGATCTGCGTCCCAAGGATTACATTTAATTACCAGACTCTTCCACGGATTACCCTTAATTACTCTATCATCAAAGATTATATTTTTTTTAGTGGACGAGCAGCGCTTAACCCGTAAGAGCCACAGAGGGCAAGGAAATAGAGAATATTTTACTTTTAACCAGGGAACGGGTGGGGATTGAACCCATGGCGAGAGGTTCCGTGGTTTGTTTACAATCTTGTTACTACAATTTCGTGAGTTGTTTTACTTCTCGTCTCGTTTCCCTTTTTTTTGGTTAAATTTAAATTTTATTAGGCTATTAGCAAGAATGCAAACACCTCCAATTCCTTGGATGAAGATCCCATCACTAGCACAAAGCAACCTTCCCATCCTCCCTGGAGGGTCAAAATCCGGGAATTCATTGTTTAAAACAAGGTATTTCACTTGAAATAACACAACCACTATTTTTATTTATTTCTTTGTATCTAAATTTGTCTTGTTTCATTTCACGTTCGTTAAACATTTCTTCCGTCCATAACTATTACGCAGTGTATTGCTGAATATGTGTATAAAAACACCCCATATATAATGTCACTTTACGGGATTTATTCTGAAACCGGACGCGTATTAGTCCTGAAGAGCAGCCAGGACAGCAGCAGGTGGTGTGTGTTTTTGAATCGGCACGAGATCACCTGCTGGAGTAAGACGTCCTCAGACCGTCATTGGTTTGGTGTTTGTGTGAGTAGGGATGGTGACTTTGGGTAAGTTTAGGCCATAGGTTATTTTATTGGTTTTGGTGCTCTCATGTTTATCTGTAAGGTCCTAGCGTGAGGATAGGCCTGTTTAAGTTTTGGGAGACTACTCGTAGTGTTTTGCCTGCAGGGTAAGAGGCCGGCAGAAGGGATGGGGAGGGGGTTCATGGAGCCTGTTTATAAATGTTTGTGTTTTTTAACCACTAGTAGCAGTGTGCTAGTGAGCTAATGTGAGTACTTGATAAAGGTGTACTGGTGTTTGGTGAGTTTTGTATGTAGTGGGAAAGTTGTATTTATAAGTTTACTATTAATATAGTTATATTTTTCTACGTTCAGTTTTTGTGTCCTTATAATAAATATAAGTATTGACAATTTAACTCTTCATAATTTATGTGAAGGAACAAGCTTGGTGCTAGGTTGGTTTATGTGGTTTATTATTTTAAATGCCCTTAGACTAGGCAGGTTGTGATCCCTAGGAGCAGTACAAGGCGTAACAATAGCCTAATTTAAAATTAATTACCTCAATAGCGAGAAAATTGGGAGAGATGTAGGTGGAGGCAGCGTACACACACTCACTCACATGTACTGGTACCAGGACTCTTACTGGGACAGATACAGTGACGTACGAGGACCCTTACAGGGACAGATACAGTGACACGTACATGGTAAGTACAAGGAAAGATACAGGTTGAGCACAGGTACAGGCGTCATGAGTTTTCGCTCACCATGAGGCTGGCCAAAGCAGCATGGGTTCGGCTCCTTGGCTAGTGCAGTGTTGTTATTGATCAATACCACTCGTCCGTGGATACAATAATATATATATATATATATATATATATATATATATATATATATATATATATATATAATATATATTATATATATGTGTGTATATGTGTGTGTATAGTGTGTGTGTGTGTGTGTGTGTGTGTGTGTGTGTGTGTGTGTGTGTGTGTGTGTGTGTGTGTGTGTGTGTGTAATCACAACACCCCACCCATTATTCACCCTCCCACCCACCACCTCTCTTACATTTCCCTCCTTTTTTCCCCTCAGTCTTTCACACCTTCCCTCTATCGCATTCGCTTCCACATATCTTCCTGAACCACATCACCTCCTCCCTCCCCTTCCTTCTCCAGACCACCCTGAATTTACCACTCACTTTTCTAGCCCATTTGTCATTTACCCAGTATGAAAACAAGAGCCTGCAACAAGAGGCCCACAAGAGACCCACACACACTTAGATCATCCCATAGTGGAGAGGAAACCTGACCACCTACCCAGTGAACATACGAAGCTAGAAAGTAATCAGAAACTCCCATAGAAATGAAGATGGAATCACGAGCAAGAGTTGCGAAATATAAAAGAATGCAGCAGATAAAGTGCTAAACATCACCTTCATTACATAGATGAAACAAACTGAGAAATACTGAAGTAACTACAGGCAACGTACCATGTGCTGAGGAAGACATGAAGAACTAGTGGAGTTTCGAGGAAATGAAGGCGATTTGAAGACAGTGACCAAGTACCAAGAAAGCAACTGGGGGACCCACGATATTAGCGGTGGTGACTTACAGTCCCCCACCAAACAGCCAAGACGGGATGTTAGCATCTATAAAGGATTCGGAAGAGGGAACTCGTTGAATCAAAACAAAACTATTAATCATGTACTAACCACAAAGAGATAGACTGAGAGAAATGGAACCGGCGAAAACGAACTGGTACTTGGAGGACCAGACTGTTGGAGACACAGCTGGAGACTCCAGTGTCAACACGTCAAGGACATGATGCATCAGACAAACATGCACACACACACACTCTCTCTTACACACCATGAACACACACACACTCTCTTACACACCATGAACACACACACACTCTTACACACACCATACATACACACTCTTACACACACACTCTTACACACACCATACATACACACTCTTACACACACCATACATACATACACACACTCTTACATACACCATACATACATACACACACTCTTATACACACGATGCATACACCCTCTCTCTTTCACACTCCATGCATACATACTCTCTTACACCATCCATACACATACACACACACACACACACTGTTTCTCTCTTACACTCACCATGCAGATGCACACACTCTCTTGCACACACCATGCATACACACACACACAAAATATGCACAAATATACATAAAACCAATAAATACATCCTAAAAAAAACAAGCAGTAAACACATACTCTACACAAAATGCAATATTCCTCTTCCAGCGTCAGCTGTTGGGGATAATATTATATTCTTGGATTACTTCCTCTGGACTTCAAAATAAGGCTTTCCTGCACCCGTTTTTCTTCCGTGATTTTTGTAAAGAGTTGAAACATTTTTTTTTTCCGGGATGTAGATAATTTAAGATCGTTATGTACATATCATGCAATGTATTCTTATTTTACTACGTTAGTTTTCCAACGAGGTGAACAACATTATCTTCCTAATGTTTTCCTTAAACTGACAAATGATGTTGCCCTTGCTTGGTGTTTGGGTACAATCACTTGGCCATCAACTGCCCATAAGAAAAGAAATTCTGCTGAGAATGCGGCACTGATGGATTCAAATTCACTTCTGCGTAAAACAGATGAGCCACAACTTTCCCCAACTGACACAGAGATCCCTGTATTCTTGCTGCTAAATACGCAGAATGAGAGGAACTGATCCAACCACTAAGAACATTACATAAGCAGCAATATCCAGGATGCAGGAAAAAAACACACCAAATAAACTATAATTTTCACTGTCAAATCAGAACTAGCAACAGTTCCTCAAGATAAAGAATTAGACATGTGTGCAACATCTGGGTATCTTTATTATAGACGTTTCGCCATCCAGTGGCTTTATCAATACAAATTCAAAGACCTAATTAAAAGACAGCACAAATATATACAAAAGATGAGGTAATCAGTCACTCACTCTTGGAGTTGGTAGAGACCACCGTATTTCTACTGTTAATTATGTTCTTAAATTTACATTGATCAAGCCAATGGATGGAGAAACGTCTGTAATAAAGATACCCAGATGTTGCACATGCACATGTGTCTAATTCTTTATCTTCTCGATGCTGTATGCCATACATATACAAGGCAATACGTACATCAATGAAAACTAGCCAGTGTAATACGCGCTTACTGATAAACATAGCGTGTCCAGGATCCTCTAGGAGAGCAGCTGTCAGACAATGGTGAAGCAAAAGCTTCTCCTCATGTAAACATTCATAGTAAACAAGGAATTAACAGAGGCAAAACAAAAAGCATGCAAGAAAACAAGCAACTAAGATGAAAAACTCACCAGAAGATGAAAGATAATCATCACAAGAAGAAACTCTTCACAAAATTACAACCAACATCTGCAAGAGCTCATAGACAACCAACACCTGCGAGCGTGCATAGACAACCAACACCTGCAAGCGTTCAAAGACATCCAACACCTGCGAGAGGTCA
>WNWK01010798.1:0-68233 GCA_009830355.1 Cherax destructor | reverse complement strand
ATGGTAGTGTGACTCAACAACCATCATGGTTGTGGAGACCATGGTAGTGTGACTCAACAACCATCATTGTTGGTTGTGGAGACCATGGTAGTGTGACTCAACAACCATCATGCTTGGTTGTGGAGACCATGGTAGTGTGACAACAACCATCATGGTTGGTTGTGGAGACCATGGTAGTGTGACTCAACAACCATCATGGTTGGTTGTGGAGACCATGGTAGTGTGACTCAACAACCATCATGGTTGGTTGTGGAGACCATGGTAGTGTGACTCAACAACCATCATGGTTGGTTGTGGAGACCATGGTAGTGTGACTCAACAACCATCATGGTTGGATATTTAGACCATGGTAGTGTGACTCAACAACCATCATGGTTGGTTGTGGAGACCATTGTAGTGTGACTCGACAACCATCATGGTTGGTTGTGGAGACCATGGTAGTGTGACTCAACAACCATCATGGTTGGTTGAAACCATGGTAGTGTCACTTAACAACCATCATGGTTGGTTGTGGAGACCATGGTAGTGTGACTCAACAACCATCATGGTGGGTTGTGGAGACCATGGTAGTGTATGGTAGTGTGACTCAACAACCATCATGGTTGGTTGTGGAGACCATGGTAGTGTGACTCAACAACCATCATGGTTGGTTGTGGAGACCATGGTAGTGTGACTCAACAACAATCATGGTTGGTTGTGGAGACCATGGTAGTGTCACTCAACATCCATCGTGGTTGGTTGTGGAGACCATGGTAGTGTGACTCAACAACCATCATGGTTGGTTGTGGAGACCATGGTAGTGTGACTCAACGACCATCATGGTTGGTTGTGGAGACCATGGTAGTGTCACTCAACAACCATCATGGTTGGTTGTGGAGACCATGGTAGTGTCACTCAAAAAACATCGTGGTTGGTTGTGGAGACCATGGTAGTGTGACTCAACAACCATCATGGTTGGTTGTGGAGACCATGGTAGTGTCACTCAACAACCATCGTGGTTGGTTGTGGAGACCATGGTAGTGTGATTCAACAACCATCATGGTTGGTTGTGGAGACCATGGTAGTGTGACTCGACAACCATCATGGTTGGTTGTGGAGACCATGGTAGTGTGACTCAACAACCATCATGGTTGGTTGAGACCATGGTAGTGTCACTCAACAACCATCATGGTTGGTTATGGAGACCATGGTAGTGTGACTCAACAACCATCATGGTGGGTTGTGGAGACCATGGTAGTGTGACCCAACAACCATCATGGTTGGTTGAGACCATGGTAGTGTCACTCAACAACCATCATGGTGGGTTGTGGAGACGATGGTAGTGTGACTCAACCATCATGGTGGGTTGTGGAGACCATGGTAGTGTGACTCAACAACCATCATGGTGGGTTGTGGAGACCATGGTAGTGTGACTCAACAACCATCATGGTTGGTTGTGGAGACCATGGTAGTGTGACTCAACAACCATCATGGTTGGTTGTGGAGACCATGGTAGTGTCACTCAACAACCATCATGGTTGGTTGTGGAGACCATGGTAGTGTGACTCAACAACCATCATGGTTGGTTGTGGAGACCATGGTAGTGTCACTTAACAACCATCATGGTTGGTTGTGGAGACCATGGTAGTGTGACTCAACAACCATCATGGTTGGTTGTGGAGACCATGGTAGTGTGACTCAACAACCATCATGGTTGGTTGTGGAGACCATGGTAGTGTGACTCAACAACCATCATGGTGGGTTGTGGAGACCATGGTAGTGTGACTCAACAACCATCATGGTTGGTTGGAGACCATGGTAGTGTGACTCAACAACCATCATGGTGGGTTGTGGAGACCATGGTAGTGTGACCCAACAACCATCATGGTTGGTTGAGACCATGGTAGTGTCACTCAACAACCATCATGGTGGGTTGTGGAGACCATGGTAGTGTGACTCAACAACCATCATGGTGGGTTGTGGAGACCATGGTAGTGTGACTCAACAACCATCATGGTTATGGAGACCATGGTAGTGTGACTCAACAACCATCATGGTTGGTTGTGGAGACCATGGTAGTGTGACTCAACAACCATCATGGTTGGTTGTGGAGACCATGGTAGTGTGACTCAACAACCATCATGGTTGGTTGTGGAGACCATGGTAGTGTGACTCAACAACCATCATGGTTGGTTGTGGAGACCATTGTAGTGTGACTCAACAACCATGAGGATACAAGTAACAGTAACATCACTCAGGATACAAGTAGCAGTAACCTCACTCAGGATACAAGTAACAGTAACATCACTCAGGATACAAGTAACAGTAACATCACTCAGGATACAAGTAACAGTAACATCACTCAGGATACAAGTAACAGTAACATCACTCAGGATACAAGTAGCAGTAACATCACTCAGGATACAAGTAACAGTAACATCACTCAGGATACAACAGTAACATCACTCAGGATACAAGTAACAGTAACATCACTCAGGATACAACAGTAACATCACTCAGGATACAAGTAACAGTCAACATCACTCAGGATACAAGTAGCAGTAACATCACTCTGGATACAAGTAACAGTAACATCACTCAGGATACAACAGTAACATCACTCAGGATACAAGTAACAGTAACATCACTCAGGATACAACAGTAACATCACTCAGGATACAAGTAACAGTAACATCACTCAGGATACAACAGTAACATCACTCAGGATACAAGTAACAGTAACATCACTCAGGATACAAGTAGCAGTAACATCACTCAGGATACAAGTAACAGTAACATCACTCAGGATACAAGTAACAGTAACATCACTCAGGATACAAGTAACAGTAACATCACTCAGGATACAAGTAACAGTAACCTCACTCAGGATACAAGTAACAGTAACATCACTCAGGATACAAGTAACAGTAACATCACTCAGGATACAAGTAACAGTAACATCACTCAGGATACAACAGTAACATCACTCAGGATACAAGTAACAGTAACATCACTCAGGATACAACAGTAACATCACTCAGGATACAAGTAACAGTAACATCACTCAGGATACAAGTAGCAGTAACATCACTCAGGATACAAGTAACAGTAACATCACTCAGGATACAACAGTAACATCACTCAGGATACAAGTAACAGTAACATCACTCAGGATACAACAGTAACATCACTCAGGATACAAGTAACAGTAACATCACTCAGGATACAAGTAACATCACTCAGGATACAAGTAACAGTAACATCACTCAGGATACAAGTAGCAGTAACATCACTCAGGATACAACAGTAACATCACTCAGGATACAAGTAACAGTAACATCACTCAGGATACAACAGTAACATCACTCAGGATACAAGTAGCAGTAACATCACTCAGGATACAACAGTAACATCACTCAGGATACAAGTAACAGTAACATCACTCAGGATACAACAGTAACATCACTCAGGATACAAGTAACAGTAACATCACTCAGGATACCAGTGTTTGAAAGGATAGTGAGATGTTAACTTGGGTATTGGAGACAAACCTGGAGAGGCGCAGAAGTCAACATGGATCCAGGGAAGGACGATCATGCTGGCCACAAATACACGATTATTATGACCCAACTTTCACTTACACTTTATTCCTCTCCATAAAGAACAAAAAGTCACAATATCGTGACTGGAACAATACACAACAACCCCCATTTACAAGTCACACTAACACACGAAGGTGAGGGAGCCAGTATAATAGGAAAGGGGGACAGGGACGGGACAAAGAAAGGAAGAAGGAAGTGGAGAAGTAGTGGTAGAGGTAATGTTGGTAGTGGAAGTAGTAGTAAAGTAGAAGTGGTAGTAGTAAGTACGGGGGAATAGTGGTAGACAGAAAGGAGAGTGAAGCGAGGTAAAAGTAGTAGTAAGTGGTAGTGTATTATTCCTGTCCATCCTTCCACTTTCCCTTAAATTAATACATACCTCCCACTTATAGTTTATCCTCCATCCCTCCACTTTCCCCTCCTAAAGTTATATACTACTCCACTTTATCTATATGATCCTCAACCCTCTTTTACTTTCCTTCTTACTTATAATTCAACTTTCCCCTATAATTTCCATTCAACTTTCTAACATCAATCATCTTTTATTCAGCCTTGTCTCTCTGCTGCTTTCTCCTCCCCCCTCCTTGCTGCCTCTCCCTTACGACCACTGCTGCCTTCCTCTCCTTTTCCCTTTTCTTCCCTCTCACTTTCTCCTCTGTGTCATGCACTGAGTGCATTTTTTCTTGCATTTAACATACAACACACATAACCATATCCGTGCATGTCATCCTAGCCAGCCTTAGGCACGCGTGACCACTGCTTGCCAGGATGAATGCGCCATCCTGTTGCACGGTGCTGTCTGATAGTTTCACAAGGAGGGGATAGCCTGAATGAAGTTACATTATATGTAGGAACAAGCAAGACCCTCAGACTCTCACCTGCCTCAAGCTGGCTCACACCATATTAGAATCTGTTTCTTTCTGTATGGGTGTACTATACGAGAGTCTTCTAATACTTTATCCAACTCTACACACAATTCGGTTTAACTAGTCCATACCCATTCTACAGTTCACAGTGTAAATAATTGTACATATATTTTCGTGGAGGGACTATATGTTAAACCAGAAAGTATCTTCTGGTGTATACTTTAGTTTTCACCTTTGATTATCTTACTAATACGATGGTGTCCAGCATGACTGGTACTACCTATGCGATGGTGTCTAGCATGACTGGTACTACCTATGCGATGGTGTCTAGCATGACTGGTACTACCTATGCGATGGTGTCCAGCATGACTGGTACTACCTATGCGATGGTGTCTAGCATGACTGGTACTGCCCTATACGTTGGTGCCTTCAAGTCTTGAACATGTACTCATTGGAGCGAAGGAGAGAGAGAGATACATGATAATATATACCTAGAAAGTACTTGAGGGTCTGGTCCCAAATCTGCACACTGCCATAACAACATATTAGAGTGAGAGATATGGAAGGAAGTGTAAAATAATCCCAGTGAGGAGCAGGGGTGCGGTGGGGACAATACGGGAGCACTGTATCAACATCCGGGGTCCCAGACTATTCAACATCTTACCAGAAGATATCAGAAACACGGCTGGAACCAGTGTAGAAGCCTTCAAGAGGAAACTGGACAAGTATCTTCATCGGGTGCTAGATCAACCAGGCTGTGATGGATATGTGGGGCAGCGGGCCTCCAGCAGCAACAGCCTGGTTGACCAGGCAAGCACCAGACGAGCCTGGCCCATGGCCGGGCTCAAAGAGTAGATAAACTCTCGAAACTCTTCAAAGGTATATCAAAGGTAATAAATATACTAAATGTTGCAGATGTGTGGTTGGCATCAAGCCCTTTAAAAGGCAAGTAAGAGTTTGTTGGTGCTTCCCCCTGATGTATGAAGTCTTGGTTCCCTTACTCGCAAAGAAGGGGAGGGGAGAGGGGAAAGAAAAGGGAGTAAGAGTAGGTGAGGGGAGGGAAGGAGAGATGACAGAAAACAGAGGAAATGTTTTTGCGATGAGAGGAGTACAACAACAGATGATAACATGGCTCTGCCAAGTCTCTCAGGGACCCACCATACAAAAACATCCAGTTCACTGCAACTTTAATACTCCACCTGCCTTCTCACTGCTGCCTCCCTCACTGACATTCACGCAACCCCCTCCCCCACAACCATCCCCCCCTCATCGACGCCCCCACCATCTGGTCTGTCACGGTCACTACTCGACCTCAACACTGTGAGAAATGCCCAGCTCTCTAGCAGAGAGAGTTTGCTACTCCTAACTTGTCACCCAAACAAGTTCTGGCCCAGCCTTACGCTGCTTAACTTTCCTAATACGAGGAAAGGTGTTTTTAGTTTGGATTCAAGAGGGGTGAAGGTTAATGATCATATGTAAACACCTGTGAAGGTTAATGATCAGATGTAAACACCTGTGAAGGTTAATGATCAGATGTAAACACCTGTGAAGCTTTTGTGGTCAGCTGTAACCAGCTGTGGCTTCCATGATCAGTTGTAAACAACTGTGAGGGTTCAGATTGTCAGCTGTAACCAGCTGTGAAGCTGGTAAATTTGTGACTCATTAAAGTAACTATTAAAATACCAGACCGTGCAGCTGGACTGTCGTGCATACGTTAAAATACGTGCCGCTTGTACCAATAGTTTTATTGATCAGGAACCCCTGGTCTGGGACCTGGCTGCCAGGGCAGTGACCCCCGGAATCAACTACAAGTGACCTGCAAGAATTATTCATCAAATGCATTAATAATAAAATCGTGAATTTCTGACCATAGCAAGGGAACCTCTCGATAAAGTATTTTATTACATCAGTGTAAAGTCAGTTCTTAAAGTGACATTTCTGTTTCGTCAAAATTCGTATCCAGATGAATTTTATAGGAGTCATTAAGAGGAGTTGAGCAGCAGCTGCTAGGGTTGAAACTTGGGCCAGGTGGCGGGGCCTCCCAGTTCAGATTAACTTATATCTAATTCAGTACTGAGAGGCTGGGCCTGAGGCTACCTAGCTAGCTTGACTCTCTCTCTCTGATGCTGCTGCTGTTGACGTTACTGCTACTGTGTACTGATGATGTTAGTGCTGATGTTACTGCTGCTGATGATGATGTTACTGATGTTACTGCTGCTGATGATGTTGTTACTGCTGCTGATGATGAAGTTGCTACTGATTTTGTTGATGCTAATGTTGTTACTGCTGCTACTACTACTACTACTGCCGGTGGTACTGCTGCTGCTGCTGATACTGTTGCTGCACACACACACACACGGAACAGGATCCTACAAGAGAAACTATGGCCGAAGGAATCATCAACATACAGGAGGGTGTTCCTAGACCGCGACAGAACAAGAACAGAACGACAGCAGCTGAGGGAGAGGACACAGAAATGAAAGGGGCTAGGAAGAGAGACAAGGACAGAGTCAGCAGCGGACAACCAAAGCCGGGCAGAGCAACAAGCACAAACACACACAGAACCGCCCTCAGAACCCCACAGCCAAACACACTATCCCAACACAAACCACAATCCACATTTACAGCCCTCACCCCACACTATACTGTAGAATACCACAGCACACTGCCAGGTCTCCCACCCCCTCAGGCCCCAAAGAACACAGTATTGGAGAGGAAACTGAAGGTATGGTACACCAACGATGATGGAATAACGAATAAGTGGGAAGAGTGGCACGAAAGAATCAGAGGCATCACCGAACATTATAGCTCTCACAGAAACCAAGTTCACAGGAATGATAACAGATGCCATCTTTCTAACGGGATATCAGATCCTGAGGAAAGACAGAGGAGTGGAGGAGTGGCACTGCTCATCAAAAACCAATGGGATTTTGATGAGCTGGACAGAGGAGACAAAGGAGAAGCAAGAGACTAAATAATAGGAACACCAGTCTGGAGGTCCCAAGGTGATAATTGCAGTGATGTATAACCCACCACAGAACAGCAGGAGGCCAAGGCAAGAATATGATGAAACAGCGATGGGTGACACACTGCCTGAAGTGCCCATGCGAGCAGGGCAAAGCTTCTGATTGTGCGTGACTTCAATCACAAGGAAATTGAATGGGAGAACCTGGAGCCACATGGGAGCCCAGAAACGTGGAGGGCTAAGATGATGGAGGTGGTACTGAAAAACCTCATGTACCAACACGTAAGGAACACTACCAGAGAGGAGGGGATGAACCAGCAAGACTGGACCTAGTATTCACATTGAGAAGGACCATGTGGTTCTGAGCTTTGAATACATAGAGTTACAAGTGGAGAGGGAAGCAGGAAGGGCAACATGATTGAAGCCAAACTACAAGAGAGGGGACTACACAGGCATGAAGAATTTCCTGCATGAGGTTCAGTAGGACAGAGAACTGGCAGGGAAGTCAGAAAATGAGATGATGGACTATGTGACAATATGCAAGAAAGCTGAGGAGCGGTTTGTACCCAAGGGTAACAGAAATAACGAGAAGGCCAGGATGAGCCCTTGGTTCACCCAAAAGCATAGAGAGGCCAAAACCAAGTGTGCTAGAGAATGGAAGTCTAGAAGGCAAAGAACCCAGGAGAATGAGGAGAGCAGTCGTAGAGCCATAAGTGAATATGCAGAGGTAAGAAGGGAGGCCCAACGACAATACGAAAATTACATAGCAGCGACAGCCAAATCTGACCCGAAGCTGTTGTACAGCCACATCAGGAGGAAAACAACAGTCAAGGACTAGGTAATCAGGCTGAAAAAGGAAGGAGGGGAGATCACAAGAAACTATTGAGAAGTATGTGAGTAGCTCAACACGAGATTCAAAGAAGTGTTCACAGAGGAGACAGTAGAGACTCCAGAAAGATGGAGAGGTGAGGTACACTATCAAGTGTTGGACACAATACATACAAACGAGGAAGAAGTGAAGAGGCTGCTGAGTGAGCTATATACCTCAAAGCTGATGGGGCCGGATAACGTCTCTCTGTGAGTCCTGAGAGAGGGAGCAGAGGCACAAAGTGTACCACTAACAACAATCTTCAACACATCTATCGAAACAGGGCGACTACCTGAAGTATGGAAGACAGCAAATGTAGTCCCAACTTTTAAAAAAGGAGACAGACACGAAGCATTAAACTACAGACCAGTGTCACTGACATGTATAGTATGCAAAGTCATTGAGAAGATTATCAAGAGAAGAGTGGTGGAGCAACTAAAAAGGAATGAGTTTATCAACAACAACCAGCATGATTTCAGGGATGAGAAATCCTGTGTCACAAACCTACTGGAGTTCTATGACAGGGTGATAGCAATAAGACAAAAGAGAGAGGGGTGGGTAGATCGAGTTTTCTTGGACTGTAAGAAGGCTTTTGACACAGTTCCACACAAGAGATTAGTGCAAAAGCTGGAGGACCAGGCAGGGATAACAGGGAAGGAAATGCAAAGAATCAGGGAATACCTATCGGGAAGACAGCGAGTTATGGTACATGATGAGGTGTCAGAGTGGGCGCCTGTGACGAGCGGGGTTCCACAGGGGCCAGTCCTAGAACCGGTGCTGTTTCTGGTATATGTGAACAACATGACGGAAGGAATAGACTCAGAATTGTCCTTGTTTGCAGATGATGTGAAGTTGATGAGAAGAATTCAATTGGACGAGGACCAGGCAGAACTACAAAGGGATCTGGACAGGCTGCAGGTCTGGTCCAGAAACTGGCTCTTGGAGTTCAACCCCACCAAGTGCAAAGTCATGAAGATTAGGGAAGAGCAAAGAAGACTGCAGATGGAGTACAGTCTAGATGGCCAGAGACTACAAACCTCATTCAAGGAAAAGGATCTGGGGTGAGTATAACGCCGAGCACATCTCCTGAGGCGCACATCAACCAAATAACTGCAGCAGCATACAGGCTCCTATCAAACCTAAGAATAGCATTCCAATACCTCAATAAGGAATCGTTCAGGACCCTGTACACCGTGTATGTTAGGCCTATATTGGAGTATGCAGCACCAGTTTGGAACCCACACCTAGCTAAGCACGTAAGGAAATTAGAGAAAGTGCAAAGGTTTGCAACAAGATTAGTCCCGGAACTAAGGGGTATGTCCTACGAGGAGAGGTTAAGGGAAATCGACCTGACCACACTGGAGGACAGGAAAGTTGGGGGGATATGATAACGACATGTAAAATACTGAGAGGAATCGACAAGGTGGACAGAGACAGGATGTTCCAGAGATGGTACATAGCAATAAGGGGTCACAATTGGAAGTTGAAGACTCGGATGAATCACAAGGATGTTAGGAAGTATTCAGTCACAGAGTTGTCAGGAAGTGGAACAGTCTAGGAAGTGATGTAGTGGAGGCAGGATAAACCTCATGGAGAAGGAAGAGTGACTTAGTAGCGACCAGTGAAGAGACGGGGCCAGAAGCTGTGACTCGACCCCTGCAACCACAATTAGGTGAGTACACATGCACATATACCACACGTGTATATTAAGAGGTACCAAGAGAAGAAAATAAGAGAAAAGAATACAAGAATAAGTCAAGAGAGAGAGAGAGAGAGAGAGAGAGAGAGAGAGAGAGAGAGAGAAGAAAGAAAGCACCAGTAGTGAGCAACACAGTAACTACACACAGTCAAGGGTCTACTGGTGGATATTCTTTACATTACAGTTAACATAATCTACTCTACACCTGTGACAGATTTCGAGGGCTCTGCCCTTGCAGCACGGCCTAAGGCCATGTTAACCAGGCTGTTGCTACCAACAGCCAGTGCTGCTTATTCGAGTGTAGGCCTGACATATATTTATCATCCTAAATTATTCCTTTCCTTAATGCATTTCTTCAATTTATCAGTCGTGTAATTCCCCGCTGAAGTTGAACTGTTAAACCGAGAGACGTCTAGTAGCTCCATTGGTAGCGCACTCACCTCACACACTGAGATCCATGGTTCGATCCCTGGTATAGGTGAAAATATTAGGACGTGTTTCCTTAGGACACCTGCTGTCCATGTTCACCCATCAGTAAAATAGGTACCTGGGTGTTAGTCGACTGCTGTGAGTCGCATCCTGGGGACAAAATTGACTTATTTTTGCCGAAATGTTTTGCATAACAAGGGGCTTTCTATAATTATATATAGTAGTATGTGACTGATGTCAACTAGGTCTGTATACCTTGTACATGTACTTACAGAAATAAAGATTAATTATTTATATTCATAAATGATAACATTATCTAGACTGGAACACAGTTGAACACTATTAGCCACTTATGTACACATTAGGACATTCGTTAAGGTAAACCTTTCCCTCTAGTGTTTTTGTTTAGTCCAAAAGTTGGTATCACTGCACCATTTACAACTAGTATCACCATTTAGTGGAGGAGATATTACGATATTCCAGATCTGGAGAATGTAGAGGAACATTCAGTGTTCGTGTCATTACATTCACACCACACATATTGGGAACACAATCAAGATAGACACATCGTAGTTTACCTGCGGTAAATACTGAATGTGCGAGAGGCTTGGCAGACGTTGTAGAATATACCTAATGTAAATCAGAAGTGTGACAAGCCCAATAATAGTGGATACAGTGAGTGTAAATGACCCAAGACAGTGTCAACACTCTTCATGACCAAGACAGTGTCAACACTCTTCATGACCAAGACAGTGTCAACACTCTTCATGACAACACATTAATATCTTAAAAGTGGACACATAACAACGCATCCATCCAGATAATGTTTGATCAACAGGCATATATGTGTGTGTGAGAGAGAGACAGATACAGAGCAGAGCCATAAAAATTAGAAGAAATTCCAAATACTTCTCGTATGCAAAATCCATATCTAATACATGGCCTCTACTTAAAGGAGACGGATTGTACACTGACGACAGTAAGGAAATGAGTGAAAAACTGAAGTCAAAAAACAACCCTGCTCGGTCTACAGATCGACGACACTAACTAGATTGTCATCAAAATCAAAATACAGCCGACATCTCCGCATGTCTTGCATTCTACCCCAGCTCCATGGAGCTGAACTCTTCTCTAGCTGAGGGACTGACCACCTCAAATACTTTTTCACCAAGGATGATAGACTGATTACATTATCATTCTTTCACTGAAGAATCTTACAGTGGAGGCGAAACGTTTCATCAATAAAGAAACCCAACTGATGTCAGAAGATTTCATATTTAAGGATCACAACGATGTTACTATCGTTACAGCAAAGCACATGATAAGCAGGGTATGTAGAACGTTCAAGACAAGAGATGTTGAGCCAGTGATGACAATCTTCAAGTCACTCGTTCTCCCCAGGCTGGAATATTGTTGTATACTAACAGCCCCTTCAAGACAGGAGGACTGCTGAGCTAGGAAACACAACTTTCACTGCTCGTAAACACTCAAACATATGACTTACTGGGAACGCTTAAACTCTCTTGAACTGTTGTTCTTGGAACGCAGGCGAGAAAGGAACATCATTATTTACACCTGGAAAATAGGGAATAGTGGAGGAAGAGAAATGAGAAGGAAGAGAAAAGGGAAGGGAAGGTTTCTAAATTTATATTACACTAATAGTCATAGTGCGAGAAATAAGATGGACGAATTGAGATTAGTTGCAAGTTCGGGTAACACTGATGTTTTTGCCATAACTGAGACGTGGTTTAATTTGAAAAAATCGGGACATGCCAGCTGAATGTCACATTCAGGGTTTTAAATGTTCCAAGTAGACAGAAGTATCAGCAGAAATGACATGTATGCCAGGGATGGGGTTCACTTATCTAGGTCTGGGGTGGGGACACTGGCCACTGCAGTGGAGGGAGCTGTTAGGGCTTTAAACTAGAAATAGTTATTGGTATGGGTTATGGGGGGAAACAGTGAAGTCCCAGTGTAGTAATATTGTGAGTTTTAGGGTACCTAGTAATAGGCAGAATAAGGTGGATATTGGAAAGCCAGTGGCACTAGGTGACAAGGACAGTAATAGGTATAGTGGAAAAACAGAAATGAGTAGGAAGGGTAAAGAGAAAGAAGGGTCTTTAAACTTATACTAATAGTCGTAGTGCTAGGAATAAGATGGACGAGTTGAGATTAGTTAGGGACCAAGGGAGACCATTTTGGGAGGAAATTGTTAGGGCCACAAGGCACAATAACATAGTAATTCTAGGGGACTTTAACTTTAGTCAGATTGATTGGAATTTCTTGACTGGGAATTTAGAATCTAACGGCTTCATAGAAGTAGTTCAGGATTGTTTTTTGAAGCAGTTTGTGACAGAACCTACAAGTGGAAATAACCTGCTTGACTTGATTCTAGCAAACAGGGAAGCCCTTGTTAATTTAAAAATTACAGAGCAGCTCTGTGCAAGCGACCACAATTCAATTACCTTTAGCATTGAATGGATGTATGATAGTAGGAACAACTCAGTAATGGTCCCAGATTTCCGCTTAGCAGATTACAATGGGCTTAGAGAACACTTATCATCTGCTGACTGGGGTAACAAAGAGAGGTATCAATATGACAGCTTTCTAAACACTATACAGGCTGCCCAAAGAACATTTATCCCATATAAAGAAATTAAATCGAATAGAAATGACCCAAAATGGATGAATAATAGGCTCAAATATCTTTTAGGGCAAATATTTATAGGCGCATCAAAATAGGTGCGGGTCATCTTATGAATCAGTATACTGACATTAAGAGGGACGTTAATTAAAAAGGGGATAAGAAAAGCTAAACGGGACTACGAAATCAAAGTTGCTAGGAATTCGAAAATTAACCCAAAAGTTTTTTCCAGGTTTATAGAACAAAAGTTAGGGATAAGATAGGTCCCCTTAAAAATAACTCTGGGCATCTTACTGACAAGGAGAATGAAATGTGCTCTATTTTTAATAATTATTTTCTCTCAGTTTTCACTCAGGAAGACACTAATAATATCCAAATAATTATGTTTTATAGTGGGCCGGAAGAAGATAAATTATGTAATATCACAGTCACTAGCGAAATGGTTATCAAACAACTAGACCGATTGAAACAAAATAAATCGCCGGGTCCTGATGAGCTTTTTGCAAGGGTTCTTAAGGAATGCAAAATGGAACTTTGTGAACCATTGACTAATATTTTTAATATATCTCTTCAAACAGGTGTAGTGTCTGATATGTGGAAGATGGCCAATGTAATTCCTATTTTTAAAGTAGGGGACAAGTCGTTACCGTCAAATTACCGCCCAATAAGCCTGACCTTAACTGTAGGCAAATTACTAGTCAATTATAGCTGATATTATAAGAAGCCATTTTGATAAGCATAATTTGATTAATGATACTCAGCATGGATTCACGAGGGGCCGTTCCTGCCTAACTAATTTATTAACCGTCTTCAGTAAAGCTTTTGAGGCTGTTGATCACGATAAAGAATTCGATATTGTTTATTTAGACTTTAGTAAGGCTTTTGATAGAGTACCGCACCAGAGACTGTGAAAGAAAGTGGCAGCTCATGGCATTGGGGGAAAAGTGCTGTCATGGATCGAGGCATGGCTCACCAATAAGAAGAAGAGACTGTGCATAAATGGGGTTAAATCCGAGTGAGGATCTGTAACAAGTAGCGTTCCACAGGGATCAGTCTTAGGCCCATTGTTGTTTAAAATATATATCAATGACCTTGATGAGGGAATTACTAGTGATATGAGCAAATTCGCCGATGACATGAAGATAGGTAGGATAATTGATTCAAACGTAGATGTCAGGGAACTTCAGGAGGATTTAGACAAACTCAATTCGTGGTCAGAAAAGTGGCAGATGCAGTTCAATGTAGATAAATGCAAGGTTCTGAAGCTCGAGAGTGTCCATAACCCAAGCACTTATAAGTTAAATAACGTAGAACTTAACCATACAGATTGCAAAAAGGACTTGGGGGTTATGGTAAGCAGCAACCTTAAACCAAGACAGCAATGCCTAAGCGTACGTAATAAGGGAAACAGATTACTGGGATTTATATCAAGAAGTGTAAGCAACAGAAGTCCAGAGGTTATATTACAGCTTTATACATCATTAGTAAGGCCTCACCTAGATTACGCAGCTCAGTTCTGGTTTCCATATTACAGAATGGATATTAATTCGTAAGAAAATATTCAGCGTAGAATGACTAAATTAATACATAGCATTAAAAGTCCCATAAATTACATTCACTAGTAAGACGAAGAATGAGGGGAGACATGATCGAAGTGTATAAGTGGAAGATGGGTATTAACAATGGGGATATAAGAACATAAGAAAGGATTAACACTGCAATAGGCCTGTTGGCTCATACTAGGCAGGCCCTTCACAAATCCAACCCACTAACAGAATAAACTGTGACCCCTTGTTGCTGTGTCCCATCTCTGGAACATCCTGTCTCTGTCCACCTTGTACATTCCTCTCAGTATTTTATGTCGTTATTATATCCACCCTATCTCTCCTCTCCTCCAGTGTCGTCAGGTCGATTTCCCTTAACCTCTCCTTGTAGGACATGCCCCTTAGCTCTGGGACTAGTCTCGTTGCAAACTTTTGCACTTTCTCTAATTTCCTGACGTGCTTGGATAGGTGTGGGTTCCAAACTGGTGCTGCATAATTCAATATAGGCCTGACGTACACGATGAACAGGGTCCTGAACGATTCCTTAATCAGATGTTGGAATGCTATGCTATTCTTAGGGTTGCTAGGCGCCAATATGCTGAAGCAGTTATTTGGTTGATGTGTGCTTCAGAAGATGTGCTCGGCATTCTACTCACCCCAAGATCCTTTTCCTTGAATGAGGTTTGTAGTCTTTGGCCCCCCTAGACTGTACTCTGTCTGTGGTCTGCTTTGCCCTACCCCAATCTTCATGACTTTGCACTTGGTGGGGTTGAACTCCAAGTGCCAGTTTCTGGACCAGGCTTGCAGCCTGTCCAGATCCCTTTGTAGTCCTTCCTGGTCTTCCTCCGATTGAATTCTCCTCATTAACTTCACATCGTCTGCAAACAGAGACACAGGACAGAGTCTATTCCTTCCATCATGTCATTCACATATACCAGAAACAGCACCTGTCCTAGGACTGACCCCTGTGGAACCCTGCTCGTCACAGGCGCCCAATCTGACACCTCATCACGTAAAATGATTCGCTGATGTCTTCCCGTCAAGTATTCTCAGATCCACTGCAGTCTTCCCTGTCATACCTGACTGGTCCTCCAGTTTTTGCACAAATCTCTTGTGTGGAACTGTATCAAAGGCCTTCTTGCAGTCCAAGAAAACGCACTCTACCAACCCTTTTCTCTCTCATCTTACTGCTGTCACCCTGACATAGAACTCCATAAAGGTTTGTGAGACAGGATTTCCCGTCCCTGAATCCGTGCTGGTTGTTGATATTTTTCTTCCTTTCTAGGTGCTCCACCACTCTTCTCCTGACAATCTTCTCCATGACTTTGCATACTATACATGTCAGTGACACTGGTCTGTAGTTTAATGCTGCGTATCTCTTTTTCTAAAAATTGGGACTAAATATGCTGTCTTCCAAACCTCGGGTAGTCGCCCTGTTTCGATAGATGTGTTGAAGATTGTTGTTAGTGGTACACATAGAGCCTCTGCTCCCTCTCTCAGGACCCATGGATAGGTGTTGTCCGGCCCCCATCACCTTTGAGGTATCTAGCTCACTCTGCAACCTCTTCCTTGTGTGTGTGTGTGTGTGTGTGTGTGTGTGTGTGTGTGTGTGAAAATAGGAAATAAAAACCCGATCACTTTCATGTGTTTACACACACATCTTCAGACGATTAGAAAGAAGAGGCATAAGAGCACATATTAAATTTTAAAGACTGAGGTGACACCTCACTCAGAGAAGATGACACCTCACTCAGAGGTGACACCTCACTCAGAGAAGGTGACACCTCACTCAGAGAAGGTGACACCTCACTCAGAAGGTGACACCTCACTCAGAGAAGGTGACACCTCACTCAGAAGGTGACACCTCACTCAGAGAAGGTGACACCTCACTCAGAGAACGCGACACCTCACTCAGAGAAGGCGACACCTCACTCAGAGAAGGTGACACCTCACTCAGAGAAGGTGACACCTCACTCAGAGAAGGTGACACCTCACTCAGAGAAGGTGACACCTCACTCAGAGAAGGTGACACCTCACTCAGAGAAGGTGACACCTCACTCAGAGAAGGCGACACCTAACTCAGAGAAGGTGACACCTAACTCAGAGAAGACGACACCTCACTCAGAGAAGGTGACACCTCACTCAGAGAAGGCGACACCTCACCCAGAGAAGGCGACACCTCACTCAGAGAAGGCGACACCTCACTCAGAGAAGGCGACACCTCACTCAGAGAACATAAGAACATAAGAAAGGAGGAACACTGCAGCAGGCCTGTTGGCCAATACTAGGCAAGTCCTTCACAATCCGTCCCACTAACAGAACACTTGCTCAACCCAATTTTCAATGCTACCCAAGAAATAAGCTTTGACAATTCTACCCACTCATGCTCGAGTCCCACTCAAATCCAACCTCTCTCACTCATGAATTTATCCAACAAAAAATTTGAAACTACCCAAGGTCCTAGCTTCAATAACCCTACTAGGCAGACTGTTCCACTCATCAACTACCCTATTTCCAAACCAATACTTTCCTATATCCATTCTAAATCTAAACTTATCTAACTTGAATCCATTATTGCGGGTTCTCTCTTGGAGAGATATCCTCAAGACCTTATTTATATCCCCTTTGTTAATACCCATTTTCCACTTGTATACCTCAATCATGTCTCCCCTCATTCTACGTCTTACAAGTGAATGTAATTTTAGGGTCTTCAATCTTTCTTCGTAAGGAAGATTTCTAATGCTATGTATTAATTTAGTCATTCTACACTGAATGTTTTCTAACGAATTTATGTCCATTCTGTAATATGGAGACCAAAACTGAGCTGCGTAATCTAGGTGAGGCCTTACTAATGATGTAGAAGGTGACACCTAACTCAGAGAAGGTGACACCTCACTCAGAGAAGGTGACACCTAACTCAGAGAAGGTGACACCTCACTCAGAGAAGGTGACACCTCACTCAGAGGTGACACCTCACTCAAAGAAGGTGACACCTCACTCAGAGAAGGTGACACCTCACTCAGAGAAGGTGACACCTCACTCAGAGAAGGTGACACATCACTCAGAGAAGGTGACACCTCACTCAGAGAAGGTGACACCTCACTCAGAGAAGGTGACACCTCACTCAGAGAAGGTAACACCTCACTCAGAGAAGAACATAAGAACATAAGAAAGGAGGAACACTGCAGCAGGCCTGTTGGCCCATTCTAGGCAGGTCCTTCACATTCCATCCCACTAACAGAATATTTGTTCAACCTAATTTTCAATGCTACCCAAGAAATAAGCTTTGATAATTTTATTTACTCATGTGCAAGTCTCACTCAAATCCAACCCCTTTCACTCATGAATTTATCCAACCTAAATTTAAAACTACCCAAGGTCCTTGCTTCAATAACCCTACTAGGCAGACTGTTCCACTCATCAACTACCCTATTTCCAAACCAATACTTTCCTATATCCTTTCTAAATCTAAACTTATCTAACTTGAATCCATTATTGCGGGTTCTCTCTTGGAGAGATACCCTCAAGACCTTATTTATATCCCCTTTGTTAATACCCATTTTCCACTTGTATACCTCAATCATGTCTCCCCTCATTCTACGTCTTACAAGTGAATGTAATTTAAGGGTCTTCAATCTTTCTTCGTAAGGAAGATTTCTAATGCTATGTATTAATTTAGTCATTCTACGCTGAATGTTTTCTAACGAATTTATGTCCATTCTGTAATATGGAGACCAGAACTGAGCTGCGTAATCTAGGTGAGGCCTTACTAATGATGTATAAAGCTGTAATATAACCTCTGGACTTCTGTTGCTAACACTTCTTGATATAAATCCCAGTAATCTATTTGCCTTATTACGTACGCTTAGGCATTGCTGTCTTGGTTTAAGGTTGCTGCTTACCATCACCCCAAGTCCTTCTCGCAATCTGTATGGCTAAGTTCTACGTTATTTAACTTATAAGTGCTTGGGTTATGGACACTCCCGAGCTTTAGAACTTTGCATTAATCTACATTGAACTGCATCTGCCATTTTTCTGACCAGGAATTGAGTTTGTCTAAATCCTCCTGTAGTTCACTGACATCTACGTCTGAATCGATTATCCTACCTATCTTCGTGTCATCAGCGAATTTGCTCATATCACTAGAAATTCCCTCGTCAAGGTCATTTATATATATTATAAACAACAACGGGCCCAAAACCGATCCCTGAGGAACGCCACTTGTTACAGATCCCCACTCCGATTTAACCCCATTTATGCACACCCTCTGCTTCCTATTGGTGAGCCATGACTCGATCCATGACAACACTTTTCCACCAATGCCATGAGCAGCCACTTTCTTTAACAGTCTCTGATGTGGTACTCTATCAAAAGCCTTACTAAAATCCAAATAAACAATATCGAATTCTTTATCATTATCAACTGCATCAAAAGCCTTACTGAAAAAAGTTAATAAATTAGTTAGGCAGGAACGGCCCCTGGTGAATCCATGCTGAGTATCATTAATCAAATTATGCCTATCGAGATGGCTTCTTATGTTATCAGCTATAATCGACTCTAGTAATTTGCCTACAATTGATGTTAGACTTATTGGGCGGTAATTTGATGGTAACGACTTGTCCCCTGCTTTAAAAATAGGTATTACATTAGCCATCTTCCACGTATCCGGCACTACACCTGTTTGAAGAGATAGGTTAAAAATGTTAGTTAAGGGTTCACAGAGTTCTATTTTGCATTCCTTAAGAACCCTTGAAAAAAGCTCATCAGGGCCTGGCGATTTATTTTGCTTCAAACGGTCTATCTGTTTGATAACCTTTTCGCTAGTGACTGTGATACTACATAATTTATCTTCTTCAGGCCCACTAAAATACCTAATTCTTGGGATATTATTAGTGTCTTCCTGAGTGAAAACCGAGAGAAAATAATTATTAAAAATAGAGCACATTTCATTCTCTCTGTCAGTAAGATACCCATAATTATTTTTAAGGGGACCTATCTTATCTCTAACTTTTGTTCTATACACCTGAAAAAAACTTTTTGGGTTAGTTTTCGAATCCCTAGCAACTTTAATTTCGTAGTCTCGTTTAGCTTTTCTTATCCCCTTTAGCTTTTCTTATCCCCTTTTTAACGTCCCTCTTAATGTCAATATACTGACTCATAAGATGACCCTCACCTCTTTTGATACGCCTATAAATTCCTTTCTTCTGCCCTAAAAGATATTTGAGCCTATTATTCATCCATTTTGGGTCATTTCTATTCGATCTAATTTCTTTATATGGGATAAATGTTATTTGGGCAGCATATATAGTGTTCAGAAAACTGTCATATTGATAGCTCTCTTCATTACCCCAGTCCACAGATGATAAGTGTTCTCTAAGTCCATTGTAATCTGCTAAGCGAAAATCTGGGACCGTTACTGAGTTATTCGTACTATGAAACTTCCATTCAATGCCAAAAGTAATTGATTTGTGGTCGCTTGCGCCGAGTTCCTCTGTAATTTCTAAATTATTAACAAGGGTTTCCTTGTTTGCCAGAACTAAGTCAAGCAGTGGGAATTGCACATGAGTAAATAAAAGTATCAAATCCCATCTCACTCAGAGAAGGTGACACCTCACTCAGAGAAGGTGACACCTCACTCAGAGAAGGTGACACCTCACTCAGAGAAGGTGACACCTCACTCAGAGAAGGTGACACCTCACTCAGAGAAGGTGACACCTCACTCAGAGAAGGTGATACCTCACTCAGAGAAGGTGACACCTCACTCAGAGAAGGTGACACCTCACTCAGAGAAGGTGACACCTCACTCAGAGAAGGTGACACCTCACTCAGAGAAGGTGACACCTCACTCAGAGAAGGCGACACCTCACTCAGAGAAGGCGACACCTCACTCAGAGAAGGTGACACCTCAGTCAGAGAAGGTGACACCTCACTCAGAGAAGGTGACACCTCACTCAGAGAAGGTGACACCTCACTCAGAGAAGGCGACACCTCACTCAGAGAAGGTGGCACCTCACTCAGAGAAGGTGACACCTCAGTCAGAGAAGGTGGCACCTCAGTCAGAGGAGGCGACACCTCACTCAGAGAAGGTGGCACCTCACTCAGATAAGGTGGCACCTCACTCAGATAAGGTGGCACCTCACTCAGAGAAGGTGGCAACAGCTCACATACATTTATCCAACATAAAGGACAAGTTAAATCGTTCACCTGAGAAAGAACACACTGTATTTTTTATGAACAATATTCAGAACTACAAAATTATCAAGTTTATAGATACCAGAACTTAAATTATAAACACGTTGAGCATCATGATTAATAAAAAATGAGTGCACAATATTACGCTGATGTGTAGAGTTACAGTGAAGTAAATTGTAATTATTCCAATCTTGACAGTGACCTGTATTTCTTACATGAATGAACAAAGCTCCGGGTTCTTGTCCACTACATATTGCATATTTATGTTGATTAACACTGGTCTCAAGAGATTTGCTAGTTTGAGCTAAATAAAAGTAATCACAACTTTTACAAGGGATGGAGTACACAACCCAAAGATCAAGGGATGGAGTACACAACCCAAAGATCAAGGGATGGAGTACACACAACCCAAAGATCAAGGGATGGAGTACACAACCCAAAGATCAAGGGATGGAGCACACACAATCCAAAGATCAAGGGATTGAGTACACACAACCCAAAGATCAAGGGATAGAGTACACACAACCCAAAGATCAAGGGATGGAGTACACACAACCCAAAGATCAAGGGATTGAGTACACACAACCCAAAGATCAAGGGATGGAGTACACAACCCAAAGATCAAGGGATGGAGCACACACAACCCAAAGATCAAGGGAGGGATCACACAACCCAAAGATCAAGGGATGGAGTACACACAACCCAAAGATCAAGGGAGGGATCACACAACCCAAAGATCAAGGGATGGAGTACACACAACCCAACGATCAAGGGAGGGATCACACAACCCAAAGATCAAGGGATGGAGTACACACAACCCAAAGATCAAGGGAGGGATCACACAACCCAAAGATCAAGGGATGGAGTACACACAACCCAAAGATCAAGGGAGGGATCACACAACCCAAAGATTCCTTGGCAGAATTTTTAATTAACTTTTGTCTCACATCATTATCATATTTAAAGACAACTTTAACATTATTAAAGAACTTGTGGGAGGTGAAGGAGATTGTCAGTTTCAGTCTTACCATTATAATGACAATCTTCTCTCACCTCCCACAACCTCTTCAAGACTTTAATGACAATACCCTCAAACAAAAATAATTAAAAATTCTCCCAAAGAATCTCTGGGTTGTCTGTTACAGTGTGTACGCCATCTTTTGTAGAAGTTGAGCCATATATAACTAGTGTAGATTTTAATCTCAGCCTCCCAAACATTCCTCGTGGGTGTTACTGTAAGTGTTACGAAACATCCCTTGTGTGTGTGTGTTACTGTAAGTGTTACGAAACATCCCTTGTGTGTGTGTGTTACTGTAAGTGTTACGAAACATCCCTTGTGTGTGTGTGTTACTGTAAGTGTTACGAAACATCCCTTGTGTGTGTGTGTTACTGTAAGTGTTACGAAACATCCCTTGTGTGTGTGTGTTACTGTAAGTGTTACGAAACATCCCTTGTGTGTGTGTGTTATTGTAAGTGTTACAAAACATCCCTTGTGTGTGTGTGTTACTGTAAGTGTTACAAAACATCCCTTGTGAGTGTGTTACAGTAAGTGTTACGAAACATCCCTTGTGTGTGTGTTACTGTAAGTGTTACAAAACATCCCTTGTGTGTGTGTGTTACTGTAAGTGTTACGAAACATCCCTTGTGTGTGTGTGTTACTGTAAGTGTTACAGAACATCCCTTGTGTGTGTGTATTACAGTAAGTGTTACGAAACATCCCTTGTGTGTGTGTGTTACTGTAAGTGTTACGAAACATCCCTTGTGTGTGTGTGTTATTGTAAGTGTTACAAAACATCCCTTGTGTGTGTGTGTTACTGTAAGTGTTACAAAACATCCCTTGTGAGTGTGTTACAGTAAGTGTTACGAAACATCCCTTGTGTGTGTGTTACTGTAAGTGTTACAAAACATCCCTTGTGTGTGTGTGTTACTGTAAGTGTTACAAAACATCCCTTGTGAGTGTGTTACAGTAAGTGTTACGAAACATCCCTTGTGTGTGTGTTACTGTAAGTGTTACAAAACATCCCTTGTGTGTGTGTGTTACTGTAAGTGTTACAAAACATCCCTTGTGTGTGTGGGTTACTGTAAGTTTTACAAAACATCCCTTGTGTGTGTGGGTTACTGTAAGTGTTACAAAACATCCCTTGTGTGTGTTACAGTAAGTGTTACAAACACATCCCTTGTGTGTGTTAGTGTAAGTGTTACAAACACATCATACACCTGTGCCAGGAACTCACTTATAAAGCTACCTGTGTCGTTCATGTTTTAAACGTGGTTTGTTTTCAAACCTGGTGTGTCTGCAAAAAGGAAGGAGGATAAACCATATGGGACGTTATGGTTTAGTGTGGGAGATGTTAGTAGCACTGGCACTGTGCCACCGTGTGATGTGGCACTTGGTGGACATATTTCTGGTGTCTCTCAGTGCTGTTGGTATTGTGGCATGTTGTATGTTGGTGTGGGTTAAGTGTTGGCGTGGGTGAGCTGTTGGTGTGGGTTAAGTGTTGGCGTGGGTGAGCTGTTGGTGTGGGTGAGCTGTTGGTGTGAGTGAGCTGTTGGTGTGGGTGAGCTGTTGGTGTGGGTGAGCTGTTGGTGAGGTTGGGTTGTTGTTGTGGATGAGCTGTTGGTGTAGGTGAAGTGTTGGCGTGGGTGAGCTGTTGGTGTAGGTGAAGTGTTGGTGAGGGTGGGTTGTTGTGGGTGAGCTGTTGGTTTGGGTGAAGTGTTGGCGTGGGTGAGCTGTTGGTGTGGGTGGGTTGTTGTTGTGGGTGAGCTGTTGGTGTGGGTGGGTTGTTGGTGTAGGTGAAGTGTTGGTGAGGGTGGGTTGTTGTGGGTGAGCTGTTGGTGTGGGTGAAGTGTTGGCGTGGGTGAGCTGTTGGTGTGGGTGGGTTGTTGGTGTGGGTGGGTTGTTGGTGTGGGTTAGTTGTTGGTGTGAGTGGGCTGTTGGTGTGGGTGAAGTGTTGGCGTGGGTGAGCTGTTGGCGTGGGTGAGCTGTTGGCGTGGGTGAGCTGTTGGTGAGCTGTTGGTGTGGGTGGATTGTTGGTGTGGGTGGGTTGTTGGTGTGGGCGAGTTGTTGGTGTAGGTTAGTTGTTGGTGTGAGTGGGCTGTTGGTGTGGGTGAAGTGTTGGCGTGGGTGAGTTGTTGGTGTGGGTGAAGTGTTGGCGTGGGTGAGTTGTTGGTGTGGGTGAGTTGTAGGTATGGGTAAGTTGTTGGTGTGGGTAAAGTGTTGGTGTGGGTAAAGTGTTGGTGTGGGTAAAGTGCTGGTGAAGGTGAGTGCTGGTGTTGGTGAGGTGCGGTGTGGGTGAGGTGGTAGTGTGGGTGAGTTGTTGGTGTGGGTGAAGTGTTGGCGTGGGTGAGTTGTTGGTGTGGGTGAAGTGCTGGTGTGGGTGAGTTGTTGGTGTAGGTGAAGTGTTGGCGTGGTTGAGTTGTTGGTGTGCGTGAAATGTTGGCGTGGTTGATTTGTTGGTGTAGGTAAGTTGTTGGTGTGGGTGAAGAGCTGGCGTAGGTGAGTGCTGGTGTAGTTGAGGTGCTGGTGTGGGTGAAGTGTTGGTGTGTGTGGGCTGTTGGTGTGGGTGAGTTGTAGGTGTGGGTGAAGTGTTGGTGTGGGTGAGGTATTGGTGTGGGTGAAGTGTTGGCATGGGTGAGGTGCTGGTATGGGTGAGGTGCTGGCATGGGTGAAATGTTGGTGTGGGTGAGGTGGTGGTGTGGGTGAAGTGTTGGTGTGGGTGAGGTGTTGGTGTGGGTGAGGTGTTGGTGTGGGTGAGGTGTTGGTATGGGTGAGGTGGTGGTGTGGGTGAGGTGTCAGTGTGGGTGAGGTGTCAGTGTGGGTGAGGTATTGGTGTGGGTGAAGTGTTGGCATGGGTGAGGTGCTGGTATGGGTGAGGTGCTGGCATGGGTGAAATGTTGGTGTGAGTGAGGTGGTGGTGTGGGTGAAGTGTTGGTGTGGGTGAGGTGTTGGTGTGGGTGAGGTGTTGGTATGGGTGAGGTGGTGGTGTGGGTGAGGTGTCAGTGTGGGTGAGGTGTCAGTGTGGGTGAGGTGCTAGCATGGGTGAGGTGTAGGTGAGGTGGTGGTGTGGGTGAAGTGTTGTTATGGGTGAAGTGTTGGCGTAGGTGAGGTGTTGATGTGGGTGAGGTGTTTTTGTGGGTGAGGTGTTTTTGTGGGTGAGTTGTTGGCGTGGGTGAGTTGTTGGCGTGGGTTAGTTGTTGGTGTGGGTGAGTTGGTGTGGGTGAAGTGTTGGCGTGGGTGAGTTGTTGGTGTGGGTGAAGTGCTGGTGTAGGTGAGGTGCTGGTGTAGGTGAGTACTGGTGTAGGTGAGGTGCTGGTGTGGGTGAGGTGCTGGTGTGGGTGAAGTGTTGGCGGGGGTGAGTTGTTATTGTGGGTGAGGTGTTAGTGCAGGTGAAGTGCTGGCATGGGTGAGGTGTTGGTGTGGGTGAGGTGTTGGTGTGGGTGAAATGTTGGTGTGGGTGAGGTGGTGGTGTGGGTGAAGTGTTGGTGTGGGCGAGGTAATGGTGTGGGCGTGGGTAAGGTGTTGGTGTGGGTGAGACAGGATGTTAGTGGCGAGTCAACCGGAAGTTGTCCTCCCTGAGGCGTTCACTACGTCTTCAAGACCAGTCCCCCCTCACCCTTCCTCCCCTCCCTCACCCCGAACTCTTCCTCCACCCTATCTCTAAACACCTACCACAACCCTCTCTCACCACAACTATGGCCAGGCCTCGTGGTGGATCAGGGGCTGATCAACCAGGCTGTTACTGCTGGCCGCATGCAAACTGACGTACGAACCACAGCCTGGCTAGTCAGGTACTGACTTTAGGTGCCTGTCCAGCGCCTTCTTGAAGACAGCCTGGGGTCTATTGGTAATCCCCCTTATGTATGCTGGGAGGCAGTTGAACAGTCTAGGGCCCCTCACACTTATTGTTTTATCTTTCAGTGTACTAGTGGCGCCCCTGCTTTTCATTGGGAAGATGTTGCATTTCCTGCCGAGTCTTTTCCTTTCGTAGGGATTGATTTGTGTATGCAGATTTGGGACCAGTCCCTCTAGGATTTTCCAGGTGTAAATTATGATTCATCTTTCTCGCCTGCATTCCAAGGAGTACAAGTCAAGGGGCTTCAAAAGGTCCCAGTAATTAAGGTGCTAGACTGAACTTACACATGCAGTGAAGGTCCTCTGTACATTCTCCAGATCTGCAGTTGATAGGGGCTGTTAGTGTACAATAGTACTCCAACCTAGAGAACAAGTGACTTAAAATGGATCATCACTGGCTTGGCATTCCTCGCTTTGAAGGTTCTCGTTATCCATCCTATCATTTTCCTGGCGGTTGTGATAATGACAATCTTGTCTTCCTTGAAGGTGACATTCTCCTTTTGTTGTTAGAAATTGTTTACACTGTTTGAGCATTTATTTCCTTAATTTTTCCATATTGTTTAAGCAAGAGCCGATACTGGATGCGGTTTGGACTTGTTTTTGGCATATAAAAACAAATGGGATTTCCTTCACTTTCATTTATGACTTTTAGCTGCTTGTGTGTCTCCTGGGTCCTGTAAGATGCATTTAACTTAGCTTTAATATTTTCTATTTCCAAAGTCAGAAGGGAAGGTGACACAGGTGGGACATGAAGAGAAATAGCAGGGTGAGGGAAGGTGAGGTGCAGGGTGAGGGAAGGTGAGGTGCAGGGTGAGGGAAGGTGAGGTGCAGGGTGAGGGGAAGATGAGTTGCAGGGTGAGGGAAGATGAGGTGCAGGGTGAGTGAGATGGAGGAGTGAGGGAAGTGAGGTGCAGGGTGAGGGAAGATGAGGCAGGGTGAGGGAAGGTATGAGGTGCAGGGTGAGGGAAGGTGAGGTGCAGGGTGAGGGAAGATGAGGTGCAGGGTGAGGGAAGTGAGGTGCAGGGTGAGGGAAGATGAGGTGCAGGGTGAGGAAGGAGGCAGGTGAGGAAGTAGGCAGGGTGAGGGAAGATGAGGTGCAGGGTGAGGGAAGTGAGGTGCAGGGTGAGGGAAGATGAGGTGCAGGGTGAGGGAAGATGAGGTGCAGGGTGAGGGAAGATGAGGTGCAGGGTGAGGGAAGATGAGGTGCAGGGTGAGGGAAGGTGAGGTGCAGGGTGAGGGAAGATGAGGTGCAGGGTGAGGGAAGATGAGGTGCAGGGTGAGGGAAGATGAGGTGCAGGGTGAGGGAAGGAGGTGCAGGGTGAGGGAAGATGAGGTGCAGGGTGAGGGAAGGTGAGGTGCAGGGTGAGGGAAGATGAGGTGCAGGGTGAGGGAAGATGAGGTGCAGGGTGAGGGAAGGTGAGGTGCAGGGTGAGGGAAGATGAGGTGCAGGGTGAGGGAAGATGAGGTGCAGGGTGAGGAAGTGAGGTGCAGGGTGAGGGAAGGTGAGGTGCAGGGTGAGGGAAGATGAGGTGCAGGGTGAGGGAAGATGAGGTGCAGGGTGAGGAAGGTGAGGTGCAGGGTGAGGGAAGATGAGGTGCAGGGTGAGGGAAGATGAGGTGCAGGGTGAGGAAAGATGAAAGGGACGTGAGAAAACATAAAAATAAAAAGGACAAGGAAATAATCGTCAGGAAATGTAAACACCAAGAACACAGAGACTGTTTGTTTACTCTAAACGTCGCGGGAGGAAAGGTGGGAGGAAAGGTGGAGGGGAGGAAAGGGGAGGGGAAGAGAGAAGGGAGAAGACATGAGGAAGGGAAAGGAGAGGGGAAGGAGAAGAGGAGGAAGGAGAGGGATCAACCTGATCAACCAGGTTGGGTTGTCGGGCAGCCAACAGCAACAGAATGGTCAATCAAGAAGACCTGACTCGAGGCCGGTTTGTGGGGGAAGGAAAAATCCTCGAAACAAGCCACGGGTAAAGTGGAGGAGAGGAAGAGAAAGGAGGGAATGGAGGAGGAGGAGGAGGTGTTGGGAGGGAGAGAGAGACTATAGGAGGAGAGGGAGGGATGAAGGAGAGAAACGAGGGGAGGGAGGGGGAGGGAGGGAGGAGGCTCAGGAAGTGATAAATCTTGTAGCACAGTGGTCAGTGTGGACACATACAGCAGGTGGTCAGTGTGGACACATACAGCAGGTGGTCAGTGTGGACACATACAGCAGGTGGTCAGTGTGGACACATACAGCAGGTGGTCAGTGTGGACACATACAGCAGGTGGTCAGTGTGGACACATACAGCAGGTGGTCAGTGTGGACACATACAGCAGGTGGTCAGTGTGGACACATACAGCAGGTGGTCAGTGTGGACACATACAGCAGGTGGTCAGTGTGGACACATACAGCAGGTGGTCAGTGTGGACACATACAGCAGGTGGTCAGTGTGGACACATACAGCAGGTGGTCAGTGTGGACACATACAGCAGGTGGTCAGTGTGGACACATACAGCAGGTGGTCAGTGTGGACACATACAGCATTAGAGGTGGTCAGTGTGGACACATACAAGCAGGTGGTCAGTGTGGACACATACAGCAGGTGGTCAGTGTGGACACATACAGCAGGTGGTCAGTGTGGACACATACAGCAGGTGGTCAGTGTGGACACATACAGCAGGTGGTCAGTGTGGACACATACAGCAGGTGGTCAGTGTGGACACATACAGCAGGTGGTCAGTGTGGACACATACAGCAGGTGGTCAGTGTGGACACATACAGCAGGTGGTCAGTGTGGACACATACAGCAGGTGGTCAGTGTGGACACATACAGCAGGTGGTCAGTGTGGACACATACAGCAGGTGGTCAGTGTGGACACATACAGCAGGTGATCAGTGTGGACACATACAGCAGGTGGTCAGTGTGGACACATACAGCAGGTGGTCAGTGTGGACACATACAGCAGGTGGTCAGTGTGGACACATACAGCAGGTGGTCAGTGTGGACACATACAGCAGGTGGTCAGTGTGGACACATCAGCAGGTGGTCAGTGTGGACACATACAGCAGGTGGTCAGTGTGGACACATACAGCAGGTGGTCAGTGTGGACACATACAGCAGGTGGTCAGTGTGGACACATACAGCAGGTGGTCAGTGTGGACACATACAGCAGGTGTCAGTGTGGACACATACAGCAGGTGGTCAGTGTGGACACATACAGCAGGTGGTCAGTGTGGACACATACAGCAGGTGGTCAGTGTGGACACATACAGCAGGTGGTCAGTGTGGACACATACAGCAGGTGGTCAGTGTGGACACATACAGCAGGTGGTCAGTGTGGACACATACAGCAGGTGGTCAGTGTGGACACATACAGCAGGTGGTCAGTGTGGACACATACAGCAGGTGGTCAGTGTGGACACATACAGCAGGTGGTCAGTGTGGACACATACAGCAGGTGGTCAGTGTGGACACATACAGCAGGTGGTCAGTGTGGACACATACAGCAGGTGGTCAGTGTGGACACATACAGCAGGTGGTCAGTGTGGACACATACAGCAGGTGGTCAGTGTGGACACATACAGCAGGTGGTCAGTGTGGACACATACAGCAGGTGGTCAGTGTGGACACATACAGCAGGTGGTCAGTGTGGACACATACAGCAGGTGGTCAGTGTGGACACATACAGCAGGTGGTCAGTGTGGACACATACAGCAGGTGGTCAGTGTGGACACATACAGCAGGTGGTCAGTGTGGACACATACAACAGGTGGTCAGTGTGGACACATACAGCAGGTGGTCAGTGTGGATACATACATCAGGTGGTCAGTGTGGACACATACAGCAGGTGATCAGTGTGGACACATACAGCAGGTGGTCAGTGTGGACACATACAGCAGGTGGTCAGTGTGGACACATACAGCAGGTGATAAATGTGGACACATACAGCAGGTGGTCAGTGTGGACACATACAGCAGGTGGTCAGTGTGGACACATACAGCAGGTGGTCTGTGTGGATACATACAGCAGGTTATCAGTGTGGACACATAGAGCAGGTGGTCAGTGTGGACACATAGAGCAGGTGATCAGTGTGGACACATACAGCAGGTGATCAGTGTGGACACATACAGCAGGTGATCAGTGTGGACACATACAGCAGGTGGTCAGTGTGGACACATACAGCAGGTGGTCAGTGTGGACACATACAGCAGGTGGTCAGTGTGGACACATACGATGATATAAACAATAGATTAAAACATCTCACTGGTCAAAAGAGAAGCATATATAGGCGAATCAAAAGAGGAGAGGGGCAATTAAGTAATCAATATATTCAGTTAAATAGATAAATAAAAATGGGAATAAGAAAAGCAAAAAGAGACTATGAGGTTAAAGTTGCAAGAGAATCGAAGACTAACCCAAAAGGATTTTTTCAGGTATACAGAAGTAAGATTAGGGACAAGATAGGCCCACTCAAAAGTTACTCAGGTCAGTTCACCGCAGTGATAAGGAAATGTGTAGAATTTTTAACACTTACTTCCTCTCAGTTTTTACACAGGAATATACTAGCGATATTCCAGAAATAATAAATTATGTAGAACAGGACGATAGTAAACTATGCACGATTAGGGTCACAAGTGACATGGTCCTTAGACAAATAGATAAATTAAAACCTAACAAATCCCCAGGCACTGATGAACTGTATGCAAGGGTTCTAAAGGAATGTAAAGAGGAGCTTAGCAAACCTAGCACTAGCCACAACACTAGCCACAACAACACTAGCAACAACACTAGCCACAACACTAGCCACAACAACACTAGCAACAACAACACTAGCAACAACACTAGCCACAACACTAGCCACAACACTAGCCACAACAACACTAGCATCAACACTAGCCACAACAACACTAGCAACAACACTAGCCACAACAACACTAGCCACAACAACACTAGCAACAACACTAGCCACAACACTAGCCACAACAACACTATCCTCAACAACACTAGCCACAACAACACTAGCAACAACACTAGCAACAAAAACACTAGCAACAACACTAGCAACAACACTAGCCACAACAACACTAGCAACAACAACACTAGCAACAACAACACTAGCCACAACAATACTAGCCACATCACTAGCCACAACAACACTAGCCACAACACTAGCCACAACAATACTAGCAACAACAATACTAGCAACAACAAAACTAGCAACAACAACACTAGCAACAACACTAGCCACAACACTAGCCACAACAACACTAGCCACAACAACACTAGCCACAACACTAGCAACAACACTAGCAACAACACTAGCCACAACAACACTAGCCACAACACTAGCAACAACACTAGCCACAACAACACTAGCAACAACACTAGCCACAACAACACTAGCCACAACACTAGCCACAACACTAGCCACAACAACACTAGCCACAACAACACTAGCCACAACACTAGCCACAACAACACTAGCAACAACACTAGCCACAACAACACTAGCAACAACACTAGCCACAACAACACTAGCCAGAACAACACTAGCAACAACACTAGCCACAACACTGGCCACAACACAAGCCACAACACTAGTCACAACAACACTGGCCACAACACAAGCCACAACAACACTAGCCACAACACTAGCCACAACACTAGCCACAACACTAGCCACAGCACTGGCCACAACACAAGCCACAACACTAGTCACAACAACACTGGCCACAACACAAGCCACAACAACACTGGCCACAATACAAGCCACAACACTAGTCACAACACAAGCCACAACACTAGCTACAACAACACTTGCCACAACACTAGCCACAACACTAGCAACAACACTAGCCACAACACTAGCCACAACAACACTAGCATCAACACTAGCCACAACAACACTAGCAACAACACTAGCCACAACAACACTAGCCACAACAACACTAGCAACAACACTAGCCACAACACTAGCCACAACAACACTATCCTCAACAACACTAGCCACAACAACACTAGCAACAACACTAGCAACAAAAACACTAGCAACAACACTAGCAACAACACTAGCCACAACAACACTAGCAACAACAACACTAGCAACAACAACACTAGCCACAACAATACTAGCCACATCACTAGCCACAACACTAGCCACAACAATACTAGCAACAACAATACTAGCAACAACAAAACTAGCAACAACAACACTAGCAACAACACTAGCCACAACACTAGCCACAACAACACTAGCCACAACACTAGCCACAACAACACTAGCCACAACAACACTAGCCACAACACTAGCAACAACACTAGCAACAACACTAGCCACAACAACACTAGCCACAACACTAGCAACAACACTAGCCACAACAACACTAGCAACAACACTAGCCACAACAACACTAGCCACAACACTAGCCACAACACTAGCCACAACACTAGCCACAACAACACTAGCCACAACAACACTAGCCACAATACTAGCCACAACAACACTAGCAACAACACTAGCCACAACAACACTAGCAACAACACTAGCCACAACAACACTAGCCAGAACAACACTAGCAACAACACTAGCCACAACACTGGCCACAACACAAGCCACAACACTAGTCACAACAACACTGGCCACAACACAAGCCACAACAACACTAGCCACAACACTAGCCACAACACTAGCCACAACACTAGCCACAGCACTGGCCACAACACAAGCCACAACACTAGTCACAACAACACTGGCCACAACACAAGCCACAACAACACTGGCCACAATACAAGCCACAACACTAGTCACAACACAAGCCACAACACTAGCTACAACAACACTTGCCACAACACTAGCTACAACACAAGCCACAACAACACTAGTCACAACAACACTGGCCACAACAACACTGGATACAACAAAAGCCACAACAACAACACCAGCGTGACAGTAAAGCAATTGCTAAAAACTACAGACCAGTTGTGCTAACTTCACACATTACCAAAATCTGTGAACGAGTATAAGAGGCAAGACAACCGAGCACCAGGACTCTCACAGCTGCACAACCCAGGGCAACATGGGTGTAGAACAGGTCGTTCCTGCCTCTCACAGTTGCACAACCCAGGGCAACATGGGTGTAGAACAGGTCGCTCCTGCCTCTCACAGCTGCACAACCCAGGGCAACATGGGTGTAGAACAGGTCGTTCCTGCCTCTCACAGTTGCACAACCCAGGGCAACATGGGTGTAGAACAGGTCGTTCCTGCCTCTCACAGTTGCACAACCCAGGGCAACATGGGTGTAGAACAGGTCGTTCCTGCCTCTCACAGATGCACAACCCAGGGCAACATGGGTGTAGAACAGGTCGTTCCTGCCTCTCACAATTGCACAACCCAGGGCAACATGGGTGTAGAACAGGTCGTTCTTGCCTCTCACAGTTGCACAACCCAGTGCAACATGGGTGTAGAACAGGTCGTTCCTGCCTCTCACAGATGCACAACCCAGGGCAACATGGGTGTAGAACAGGTCGTTCCTGCCTCTCACAATTGCACAACCCAGGGCAACATGGGTGTAGAACAGGTCGTTCTTGCCTCTCACAGTTGCACAACCCAGTGCAACATGGGTGTAGAACAGGTCGTTCCTGCCTCTCACAGATGCACAACCCAGGACAACATGGGTGTAGAACAGGTCGTTCCTGCCTCTCACAGTTGCACAACCCAGGACAACATGGGTGTAGAACAGGTCGTTCCTGCCTCTCACAGCTGCACAACCCAGGGCAACATGGGTGTAGAACAGGTCGTTCTTGCCTCTCACAGTTGCACAACCCAGGACAACATGGGTGTAGAACAGGTCGTTCCTGCCTCTCACAGCTGCACAACCCAGGGCAACATGGGTGTAGAACAGGTCGTTCCTGCCTCTCACAGTTGCACAACCCAGGACAACATGGGTGTAGAACAGGTCGTTCCTGCCTCTCACAGCTGCACAACCCAGGGCAACATGGGTGTAGAACAGGTCGTTCTTGCCTCTCACAGTTGCACAACCCAGGGCAACATGGGTGTAGAACAGGTCGCTCCTGCCTCTCAAAGCTGCACAACCCAGGGCAACATGGGTGTAGAACAGGTCGCTCCTGCCTCTCACAGCTGCACAACCCAGGGCAACATGGGTGTAGAACAGGTCGCTCCTGCCTCTCACAGCTGCACAACCCAGGGCAACATGGGTATAGAACAGGTCGCTCCTGCCTCTCACAGCTGCACAACCCAGGGCAACATACGTGTAGAACAGGTCGCTCCTGCCTCTCACAGCTGCACAACCCAGGGCAACATGGGTATAGAACAGGTCGCTCCTGCCTCTCACAGCTGCACAACCCAGGGCAACATACGTGTAGAACAGGTCGCTCCTGCCTCTCACAGCTGCACAACCCAGGGCAACATGGGTGTAGAACAAGTCGCTCCTGCCTCTCACAGCTGCACAACCCAGGGCAACATGGGTGTAGAACAGGTCGTTCCTGCCTCTCACAGCTGCACAACCCAGGGCAACATGGGTGTAGAACAGGTCACTCCTGCCTCTCACAGCTGCACAACCCAGGGCAACATGGGTGTAGAACAGGTCGTTCCTGCCTCTCACAGCTGCACAACCCAGTTCAACATGGGTGTAGAACAGGTCGTTCCTGTCTCTCACAGTTACTAGACCACTATGACATGGTCTTGGATGTACCGGAAGACAAGATAAATGTTGTGTACACTGGGTGAACACCCAGAACACACGCTGTAATAGCACTGTACATTAACACCCACAACACGCATGGTAACAGCTGTGTACGTGGTGAACACCCACAACACGCATGGTAACAGCTGTGTACGTGGTGAACACCCACAACACGCATGGTAACAGCTGTGTACGTGGTGAACACCCACAACACGCATGGTAACAGCTGTGTACGTGGTGAACACCCACAACACGCATGGTAACAGCTGTGTACGTGGTGAACACCCACAACACGCATGGTAACAGCTGTGTACGTGGTGAACACCCACAACACGCATGGTAACAGCAGTGTACGTGGTATCTCCCGCTAGCCTCCACCACTGCTGACTTCATCCTCAAAACATACGCAAATATGCAAAAGAATATTGTTTCCACATCACCACTGACACTCACAGCCGGCAGAGTGCCAGGAGTGCAAGGAGTGCAAGAAGTGTCAGTCAAAAGTGCCAGGAATGCAAGGAGTACCAGGAGTGCAAGGAACGCCAAAGTGCCAGGAGTGCAAGGAACGCCAGAAATACCAGAAGTGCAAGGAGTGCCAGGAGTGCAAGAAGTACCAGGATTGCTAGGAGTACCAGGATTGCAAGGAGTGCCAGGAATGCAAGTAGTGTCTGGAGTGCAAGGAGTACCAAGACTGCAAGGAGTGCCAGGAGTGTCTAGGAGAGCCAAGAGTGTCAGGAGTGCCAGGAAGGCCAGGAGTGCCCAGGAGTGCAATGAGTGTCAGGAGTGCAAGGAGTACAAGGATTGCAAGAAGTGCCAGGAGTGCAAGGAGTACCAGGATTGCAAGGAGTACCAGGACTTTCAACCTAGCAGCATCTTTGTGCTTAGCATTATACAACTCAATATTTTTCAACTCAACATCTTTCAACTCAGCAGTGTGTTGCAATCTGTGTGATGTGCTGACAGTGTCGCAATCTGTGTGATTTGCTGACAGTGTTGCAAGGTGTGTGATGTTCTGGCAGTGTTGCAATCTGTGTGATGTGCTGACAGTGTTGCAAGGTGTGTGATGTGCTGACAGTGTTGCAAGGTGTGTGAGGTGCTGAAAGTGTTGCAAGGTGTGTGAGGTGCTGACAGTGTTGCAAGGTGAAGTGTTGACCATGGACGATGTATGAACCACCCAGGACGAGCCAAGACGATCAAGAACTAGCCAAGACGATCAAGGACTATCTAAGACAATCAAGGACGAACCAAGACGATTAAGGACGAGCAAAGACGACCAAGGAAGAGCTAGGACGACCAAGGAAGAGCTAGAACGACTAAAGAAGAGCTAGGACGAGCTACGAAGAGCAAGGACCCAATAAGAGCCAGGAAGAGCAAGGACCCAGTAAGAGCCAGAACGAGCTAGGAAGAGCAAGGACCCAGTAAGAGCCAGGACGAGCTACGAAGAGCAAGGACCCAATAAGAGCCAGGAAGAGCAAGGACCCAGTAAGAGCCAGGACGAGCTACGAAGAGCAAGGACCCAATAAGAGCCAGGAAGAGCAAGGACCCAGTAAGAGCCAGGACGAGCTACGAAGAGCAAGGACCCAATAAGAGCCAGGAAGAGCAAGGACCCAGTAAGAGCCAGGACGAGCTACGAAGAGCAAGGACCCAATAAGAGCCAGGACGAGCTAGGAAGAGCGGAAAGGAGCCAGGAAAGAGGAAGAGGAGCTAGGAGGAGGGGCCAGGAAGAGCAGGGAGGAGTCAGGGAGAGCAGGGAGGAGCCACGGAGAGCAGGGAGTAGCCAGGGAGAGCAGGGAGGAACCAGGAAGAGCAGGGAGGAGCCAGGGAGAGCAGGGAGGAGTCAGGGAGAGCAGGGAGGAGCCAGGGAAAGCAGGAAGTAGCCAGGGAGAGCAGGGAGGAACCAGGAAGAGCAGGGAGGAGCCAGGGAGAGCAGGGAGGAGCCAGAGAGAGCAGGGAGGAGCCAGGGAGAGCAGGGAGTAGCTAGGGAGAGCAGGGATGAGCCAGGGAGAGCAGGGAGAAGCCAGGGAGAGCAGGGAGGAGCCAGGGAGAGCAGGGAGGAGCCAGGGAGAACAGGGAGTAGCCAGGGAGAGCAGGGAGGAGCCAGGGAGAGCAGGGAGGAGCCAGGAGAGCAGGGAGGAGCCAGGGAGACCAGGGAGGAGCCAGGGAGAGAAGGGAGGAGCCAGGGAGAACAGGGATGAGCCAGGAAGAGCAGGGAGAAGCCAGGAAGAGCAGGGAGGAGCCTGGGAGAGCAGGGAGGAGCCAGGGAGAGCAGGGAGGAGCCAGGGAGAGCAGGAGGAGCCAGGGAGAGCAGGAGGAGCCAGGGAGAAGCAGGGAGAGCCAGGAAGAGCAGGGAGAGCCAGGAAGAGCAGGGAGGAGCCAGGAAGAGCAGGGAGGAGCCAGGGAGAGCAGGGAGGAGCCAGGGAGAGCAGGGAGGAGCCAGGGAGAGCAGGGAGGAGCCAGGGAGAGCAGGGAGGAGCCAGGAGAGCAGGGAGGAGCCAGGAAGAGCAGGGAGGAGCCAGGAAGAGCAGGAGGAGCCAGGGAGGAGCCAGGGAGGAGCCAGGGAGAGCAGGAGGACCAGGAAGAGCAGGGAGGAGCCAGGGAGAGCAGGGAGGAGCCAGGGAGGAGCCAGGGAGAGCAGGGAGGAACCAGGAAGAGCAGGGAGGAGCCAGGGAGAGCAGGGAGGAGCCAGGAAGAGCAGGGAGGACCCAGGAAAAGCAGGGAGGAGCCAGGAAGAGCAGGGAGGAGCCAGGAAGAGCATGGAGGAACCAGGAAGAACAGGGAGGACCCAGAAAGAGCAGGGAGTAGCCAGGAAGAGCAGGGAGGACCCAGGAAGAGCAGGGAGGACCCAGGAAGAGAAGGGAGTAGCCAGGAAGAGCAGGGAGGACCCAGGAAGAGCAGGGAGGAGCCAGAAAGAGCAGGGAGGACCAAGGAAGGAGAAGAAGGAGGGGCCAGGAAGGAGAAGGAGGGGCCAGGGACAGCAGGGAGTCAGGAAGAACAGGGAGTCAGGAAGAGCAGGGAGTCAGGAAGAGCAGGGAGTCAGGAAGAGCAGGGAGTCAGGAAGAGCAGGGAGTCAGGAAGAGCAGGGAATAGCCAGGAAGATCAAGGAGGAGCCAGCAGCCTGATAATGTTATAGGTCATGACCGAGTGTAACTTACCCAGGTGATGATATAAGCGAAAATGGAGGGAGGAGGGAGGGGAGGAAAGAGGGGAAGGAAGGAGGGGAGAGAAGGGAGGTGTTTTTATTAAGCCATATTGTATATACATCAGCAGTGTGCTGCTACACTGTATGAGAGGTACACAGTGGGAACAACCTGTGTTACACTCTCATATTCCAACACAAGGGAAGGGAGGGAGGGAACATGAGTTAGAAGGGGAGGGAGGGAGGGAACATGAGTTAGAAGGGGAGGGAGGGAGGGAACATGAGTTAGAAGGGGAGGGAGGGAGGAAGGGAAAGGGGACCAGGTAGGCAGGTGAGACTATCTCTTTCAAGTAGGAATATAAAGGTGATCAAAGACATACACACAGTAGTGCAATTATTTTGATGTGAAAGTACACACACACACACACATACACACACACACCATCTATTGTCAAGCTTTGAATTAATATTGTAGCAGCAACAACAGCAGCAGCAGCATCTGTAGCAGCATCTGTATCTGGAGCAGCAGCATCTGTATCTGTATCAGCAGCATCTGTATCTGTATCAGCAGCATCTGTATCTGCAGCAGCAGCAAGCAGGAGCAGCAGCAGCAGGAGCAGCAGCAGCAGCAGCAGGAGCAGCTGCTCTGTCAACACATGTTCTTACTTTCAACATCATAAATATAAAAGAAGAAATATAATCCTCGTGGTGTGTCTGTATCTTCATAAGTACCTCAAACTGTAGTAGGTGGCACTAACTGTAGCAGGTGGCACTAATTGTGGTAAGTGCCACTAACTGTGGTAAGTGGTGTCATGTCACAGGGTATCTGTCAACACAAGTACCCAGTGACATAAGATTCAGGATTAATGAGAATATATATCTGTAACTTCGTCTTTGTGACAAGTATGTCTGGTTTAGTTGGAGCCCAGTGTACCTTCCACGTACCTTTGAGGTGTTCCCAGAGATTTTTCTACTCACAGGCTTGTCTGCTGCTTGCCTGATCAACCAGGTTGTTGCTACTGGTGGTCCGCTGCCCCACATATCCATCACAGCCTGGTTGATCTGGCACCTGGTGAAGATACTGGTCCAGTTTCCTCTTGAAGACTTCTACACTGGTTCCAGCAGTGTTTCTGATATCTTCTGAGGCCAAGGACATTGATATTCTGTTCCCTTATTGTGCCCACGGCGCCCCTGCATTTCACTGGGTTTATTTTGCACTTCCTTCCATATCTCTCACTCCAGTATGTTGTTATGGCAGTGTGCAGATTTGAGACCAGACCCTCAAGTACTTTCCAGGTATATATATTATATATATATATATTATATATTATATATATATATATATATATATATATATATATATATATATATATATATATATATATATATATATATATATATATATATATATCTGCTCGTGCTGGTGGTGCTTTGCACTTTTTTAATAAATAGGGAATTAAATGAATCTGGTTCAGGTACTGAGTACGTTTTCATTTTTTTCAAACTCTATGTGAGTAGTTGTAATGTCAGTTACATGGTCAGCGCAGCCTGCACATGGTCAGTTACATGGTCTGTGCAGCCTGCACATGGTCAGTTACATGGTCTGTGCAGCCTGCACATGGTCAGTTACATGGTCCGCGCGGCCTGCACATGGTCAGTTACATGGTCCGCGCGGCCTGCACATGGTCAGTTACATGGTTCGCGCGGCCTGCACATGGTCAGTTACATGGTCCGTGCAGCCTGCACATGGTCAGTTACATGGTCCGCGCAGCCTGCACATGGTCAGTTACATGGTCCGTGCAGCCTGCACATGTTCAGTTACATGGTCTGTGCAGCCTGCACATGGTCAGTTACATGGTCCGCGCGGCCTGCACATGGTCAGTTACATGGTTCGCGCGGCATGCACATGGTCAGTTACATGGTTCGCGCGGCCTGCACATGGTCAGTTACATGGTTCGCGCGGCATGCACATGGTCAGTTACATGGTTCGCGCGGCCTGCACATGGTCAGTTACATGGTTCGCGCGGCATGCACATGGTCAGTTACATGGTCCGTGCAGCCTGCACATGGTCAGTTACATGGTCTGTGCAGCCTGCACATGGTCAGAGACATGGTCCGCGCGGCCTGCACATGGTCAGTTACATGGTTCGCGCGGCATGCACATGGTCAGTTACATGGTCCGTGCAGCCTGCACATGGTCAGTTACATGGTCCGCGCAGCCTGCACATGGTCAGTTACATGGTCCGTGCAGCCTGCACATGGTCAGTTACATGGTCCGCGGCCTGCACATGGTCAGTTACATGGTCCGCGCGGCCTGCACATGGTCAGTTACATGGTCCGCGCAGCCTGCACATGGTCAGTTACATGGTCCGTGCAGCCTGCACATGGTCAGTTACATGGTCCGCGCGGCCTGCACATGGTCAGTTACATGGTCCATGCGGCCTGCACATGGTCAGTTATATGGTCCGCGCAGCCTGCACATGGTCAGTTATATGGTCCGCGGCCTGCACATGGTCAGTTACATGGTCCGCGCGGCCTGCACATGGTCAGTTACATGGTCACCGCGGCCTGCACATGGTCTGTTACATGGTCACCGCGGCCTGCACATGGTCAGTTACATGGTCACCGCGGCCTGCACATGGTCAGTTACATGGTCACCGCGGCCTGCACATGGTCAGTTACATGGTCCGCGCGGCCTGCACATGGTCATTTACATGGTCCGCGCGGCCTGCACATGGTCAGTTACATGGTTCGCGTGGCCTGCACATGGTCAGTTACATGGTCCGCGCGGCATGCACATGGTCAGTTACATGGTCCACGTAGCCTGCACATGGTCAGTTACATGGTCCGCGCGGCCTGCACATGGTCAGTTACATGGTCCGCGCGGCCTGCACATGGTCAGTTACATGGTTCGCGCGGCCTGCACATGGTCAGTTACATGGTCCACGCGGCCTGTACATGGTCAGTTACATGGTCCGCGCGGCCTGCACATGGTCAGTTACATGGTCCGTGCGGCCTGCACATGGTCAGTTACATGGTCCGCGCAGCCTGCACATGGTCAGTTACATGGTCCACGTGGCCTGCACATGGTCCATGTAGCCTGCACATGGTCAGTTACATGGTCCATGCAGCCTGCACATGGTCAGTTACATGGTCCGTGCGGCCTGCACATGGTCAGTTACATGGTCCGCGCAGCCTGCACATGCTCAGTTACATGGTCCACGTGGCCTGCACATGGTCCGTGCAGCCTGCACATGGTCAGTTACATGGTCCGCACGGCCTGCACATGGTCAGTTACATGGTCCGTGTGGCCTGCACATGGTCCGTGCAGCCTGCACATGGTCAGTTACATGGTCGATGCGGCCTGCACATGGTCAGTTATATGGTCTGCGGCCTGCACATGGTCAGTTACATGGTCCATGCGGCCTGCACATGGTCAGTTACATGGTCCGTGCAGCCTGCACATGGTCAGTTATATGGTCTGCGCAGCCTGCACATGGTCACCGCGGCCTGCACATGGTCAGTTACATGGTCCGCGCGGCCTGCACATGGTCAGTTACATGTTCCACGCGGCCTGCACATGGTCAGTTACATGTTCCACGCGGCCTGCACATGGTCAGTTACATGGTCCGCGCGGCCTGCACATGGTCAGTTACATGTTCCACGCGGCCTGCACATGGTCAGTTACATGGTCCACGCGGCCTGCACATGGTCAGTTACATGGTCCGCGCGGCCTGCACATGGTCAGTTACATGTTCCACGCGGCCTGCACATGGTCAGTTACATGTTCCACGCGGCCTGCACATGGTCAGTTACATGGTCCGCGCGGCCTGCACATGGTCAGTTACATGTTCCACGCGGCCTGCACATGGTCAGTTACATGGTCCACGCGGCCTGCACATGGTCAGTTACATGGTCCGCGCGGCCTGCACATGGTCAGTTACATGTTCCACGCGGCCTGCACATTCTCCACCTTGTTCTCATTTAGTGGGTTGCTGAACATAAGACTCACATTGGTCTTTCAGAATTTCACTCATTTCCTGTTAATCATCCACATATAGACCCATCTTATTAATAGTCCAATTCTGCAGGTAGTTTTTAGCATATGAAATATTCTGAGTTTCTTGCAACATCTTGGATGGCCTTTTGTTCCCTTTGTACTTCTGTCTGGTACCACATCCTAAGTTTTTTATCTAAATGGCGATCACTCAGCTAAGAATATACTTCCTTCGTTGTAGCACAGTCACGCTCTTAATTCGCTTTCTTTCTATACCTAATCTTCTAGATTTCCTCAATGGTACATATTTAATACAGCTTGCAGTATCTCACACTTCACTATGAAAACGCTGAGCCTCACACTGACTAATGATTATTACCGTATTTCGTGGTTTATAAGACGCGACATAAACCAAATCTTTAAATGGGCTGCAGAAAACAATATGAAGTTCAATGATGAGAAATTTCAATTACTCAGATACGGAAAACGTGAAGAAATTAAAATCTCATCGGAGTACAAAACTAATTCCAAACACACAATAGAGCGAAAAACTAATGTCAAAGACCTGGGAGTGATCATGTCAGAGGATCTCACCTTCAAGGACCATAACAATGTAGCAATTGCATCTGCTCGAAAAATGACAGAATGGATAATGAGAACCTTCAAAACCAGGGATGCCAAGCCCATGTTGACACTTTACAGATCGCTTGTTCTATCTAGGCTGGAATATTGCTGCACACTAACGGCACCTTTCAAGGAGGGTGAAATTGCTGACCTTGAAAATGTGCAGAGAACCTTCACCGCACGCATAAGTGCGATAAACCACCTCAACTACTGGGAACGCTTGAAGTTCCTAAACCTGTACTCTCTAGAACGCAGGCGGGAGAGATACATTATTATATACACATGGAAAATTCTCGAGGGCTTAGTACCAAACTTGCACACAAAAATAACTCCGTACGAAAGCAAAAGACTCGGCAGGCGATGTAACATCCCTCCAATGAAGAGCAGGGGTGCCACTAGCACGTTGACCCCTGGAATTCTCTCCAGGTAGACTCCAGGTCCAGGTAGACACCCCAACAACACAATAAGTGTGAGGGGCCCAAGATTGTTCAACTGCCTCCCAGCGTACATCAGGGGGATTACCAACAAGCCCCTGGCTGTCTTTAATCAGGCACTGGACAGGCACCTCAAGTCGGTACCTGATCAGCCGGGCTGTGGTTCGTACGTTGGACTGCGTGCGGCCAGCAGTAACAGCCTGGTTGATCAGGCTCTGGTCCAACAGGAGGCCTGGTCACAGACCGGGCCGCGGGGACGTTGACCCCTGGAATTCTCTCCAGGTAGACTCCAGGTCCAGGTAGACACCCCAAAATTATAGCTTCCGTCACTGACCTTCAGTTTATAGGATGTAGGGTGGTTTTTGGAGACATTTTATGGGAAAAATGCGTCTAATTAGCCACGAAATACGGTACTATTGCTAATTACATTGTTGGCTTTTTTGGTGTTGCTTGGGTTATTTTTGTTAAAGATACGAAAACGTACTTTGAGCTTCCATACTTAGAGATTTCGTGTCAATAAGTTTTTTGTGTGTAGAACAGAGGGTGTCTGTGGGGTATGACTGAATAGGTTATAGTGATCCAATCAAGACAAATGTGGCTTTAGCCCAGAAACCTGAATTCTTACTTCTAGTTTATGTATGGGGCAATGTGTGGTAGTCCAGGTGCAGACAAGCTGCATCTCTGGTGGGCTGGAGGATGTGGTAAGACCCTTCACAACTCAGCCCCAATAAAGTACAAGGAATGCGCATTCAATGATACTGTTACAGGGTACTTACTCGTGGAGTAAGGGAGTCTTTGGTGCTTCAGGGGACTGAGATGCTTATACGAGTCAATCTGGAACTGCATCTGTCCACGAGGGAAGCTACAAATTAGTTTCTTAACAGTGAAAGGGTCTAATTTGCACAGTAATGTGTTGTTGAATGGTAGAGCACTTCACTGCACCTAGGCCTGTCATTGGCAGCTCTTGGTCACAAGCTTAACGTGTGTAGGTTATGAGAGGTACTAAACTAGCAGCCAGAGACTGAAGACAGTTATCCAGAAAGATTCTGAATGCTTGCAGCTCTGATAAGCAGTGTGAGGAAGGTGTATACCTTTGATATACCTTTGAAGAGTTTCGAGAGTATCTACTCTCTGAGCCCGGCCATGGGCCAGGCTCGTCTGGTGCTTGCCTGGTGTGAGATCAACTTTCCTGTAGAGGTGTTTGGCTGTAATCTTATCCTTATCCCAGTAACTAAGTTCTAAGACCTGGATAGTGCGCTGGTAATTAGCACCGGTGATATTAAGCCCCTTGATAAGGTAATAAGCTTCTCCCCTCAATTGAGTTCTCAAGTAACTAAACTTAGTAAGGTCGTCAATATCTGATTGACTGTCAGTTAGCGACCGGAAGCTCGCTAACAACTCTTCAAATTCCTGCCCATCACATGTGGGCAGTTGTATTTCTGATAATTGTAGTAGTATGTGTGGTTGAGGGACGTGGTTCAACAGCCTCTGGGAGGGGGTGATGGTGGTGACCAGCCCACTACTGTCCCTTTGCTCCAGGGATCATTTAAAGCAACAGGTCGCCTCAAGGACATATTCCTCCCTTTTAGCATAACGTTCCTGAACTTCATTCAGTTGTGTCTTCTGATCCCATGAGCAACTCTTCAAGTTGCTCATACGCTACTGTGTAGACTCGTTGCCTTGTCTCCAGTAGATTTAAGTCAGCCTCTACCTCTTAAGTAATCAACTGGATTACCCTTGATCAATGTTTCACAAATATTAATCACTCTCGTGACGAGAGTCTGCTTCTGGGGTAAACCGAGTCTGCAGTTGTCTAACGTGGCCATGGGGATTTACAAAGGCTCGCTATTGGTAACAATTGTAGTTGACAGCTGAGTGGAGCTGACAGTTTTATGACAGACTCCATCCAATAAATGTGGGTCAGTTGGGGCAGTACGTCCGGGTTCTTGATCACCCTGTCTGTTCTGACCGCTAGACAGGTGCTGTCTACTTGACAGTACCTACACTTTCCTACCTAACACATCTACTAACCCCGTATGTTCCCATTTTCTCGCAACAAACGCTGGTTTATCGTAGAGACAAGGTGTGTGGGCATGTGTTGTGTACCCGGGGGTCGTGTGTTGTTGTGGTGACATCACAAGATGGTGTCGTAGGTGTAGTGTTGTATGTGCAGTGCCAGATGGTGCCACCATTTGTGTTTTATGACGGCCTTTCTCAGCGGGCGTTACTAGACCTCTCAAGATACAAACTGCCGCCATTTTGAATTACACACAAAAGCTGTTTGGTGCCTAGTTAGCTAACTGATTGTAACCGTTACTGACAACGTAATGTAGAATATGTTACTTCTACTGAGCAAAGGGCTCTGTTGAGCATCTCTGTGTGTGATTAACAGTTAATAATGAAGGACCAATCGCCTGTAGTGACAATGCTAGTCACTACCTGGAGGGCATTCCGGGGATCGACGTCCCTGCGGCCCGGTCTATGACTAGGCCTCCCGGTGGATCAGGGCCTGATCAACCAGGCTGTTACTGCTGGCTGCACGTAGTCCAACGTACGAACCACAGCCCGGCTGATCAGGCACTGACTTTAGGTATCTGTCCAGCTTCCTCTTGAAGACAACCAGGGGTCTACTGGTAATGCGCCTTATGGTTGGTGAGAGGCTGTTGAACAGTCTTGGACCCCAGACACTTATTGTGTTTTCTCTTAGTGTACCAGTGGCGCCCCTAGTATTATTATAATCAAAAGAAGCGCTAAACCACAGGAGTTATACAGCTGTGGCGCCCCTACTTTTCACTGGGGGTACGTTGCACCGTCTGCCAAGTCTTTTGCTTTCGTATGGAGTGATTTATGTGTGCAGATTAGGGACCAGTCCCTCCAGAATCTTCCAGGTGTAGATTATGATATCTCTCTCGCCTGCGCTCCAGTGAATATAAGTCAAGTGCTTCCAGGCGTTCCCAGTAGTTAAGGTGTTTGATGGAACTTATATGTGCAGTAAAGGTTCTCTGTACATTATCTAGCTCTGCAATTTCACCTGCCTTGAATGTGGATGTTAATGTACAGCAGTATTCCAGCCTAGAGAGAACAAGTGATTTAAAAAGGATCATCATTGGCTTGGCATCTCTTGTCTTGAATGTTCTCATTATCCATCCTATCAGTTTCCTCGCAGATGTGATAGTGGCATTGTTGTGGTCCTTGAAGGTGAGATCTTCGGACATTACTGGTACTATCTAGGTTCTAGCTAGTTATAGTTACGTTCTAGCTACCTAACAATTCTATAGAACCACCTCCGGTTCATAAGGACCACTAATGTGTATAATAGAGGGTGTCTGTGGGTTATGATTGATTAGGTTAGTGATCCAATCAAGTCAATTGTGGACTTCAGCCCAAAAATCAACCATCCCATTTCTAGCTACCTGAATTCTTATCTCTAGTTTACACAAGAGGCAGTGTGGTAGTCCAGGTGCAGATAAGCTGCATATCTGGTGGGCTGGAGGATGTGGTAAGACCCTTCACAACTCAGCCCCAATAAAATACAAGGAAAGTACATTCAATGATACTGTTACAGGGTACTTACTCGTGGAGTGTGGTAGCAGTTGGTACTTCAGATGCTTGTACGAGTCACAATCTGCAACTACAGTTGTCCACGAGGGAAGCTACAAATTAGTTTCTTAATGAAAGGTTCTAATTCACACTGTTAACTGATCTGCACAACTGGGCAGCTCTTGGTCACCGGCTTCACTCGGCCACAGGTTTTAGGTTGTTCGTGACTCTCGGTAGGCAGGCGTCGGTCGCTTCCCTAGCCAGTGGGCACTCATGGCTGGCTGGAACAAGTGCCCACCGCTCACAGTTGTGTAGGATGTGAGAGGTACTAAGCTAGATTACTCTATGTCTAACTCTATTTTAGCTTAAATATGTATAACTAGTATAAACATTAGCCTATGGAGGCTTCATTACTAGATTAGACATAAATTAAGAGTATATAAACAAATGTGGCACCCGGTCATAGGTGGGTCTCTGCTCGTCCCCACTTCCCCTCCATGCTCCCCACTTAGGGAGGTTTTAACGGTTCGGGAAATCAAAAGCTGAGTGATTTTCCACATCAGGTGACGTGTGTAGTTTGTGGACATAAATGATACAGTCGTCGTCTCGCTGTGAATCAGGATTATGTTGTCTTGGCTTCTCTTACTGGGTATGACTTCCGCCAGAGTCACATGTGAAATATATGAACAACTGTACGTCAACGGTATACAATACCGACGAGATGATGAATAAGACACATACCCAGAATGTTCTACATGAGTCTCATTCATCATCTGAACAACTGACTAACATTAACTTTCCGTCTTATTGAAGTTAAAACGTTAAATTAAGAAAGTGTTAATTACACGAAGCTTGCTATTATTAACTTGCCATACTCCTCTTTATAATTAAAAAAAACATAAATACAAGTGAATAAATTTGAGTTTGTTTCTAATAAACTATAATCAAAGTTTAAGTTCATCTATGTAAGAAACGTTGACTGACACCCCGGGTATTTTTATGTGTCGCTTAGTAGCAGTTAAGACTCTTAGTCGCTTAGTAACAGTCTCTTAGTAATAATCAAGACTGTTATTCAATTAGTAACAGTCTCTTAGTAACAGACAAGAGCATCATTGCTCTTATAGCTGAGATGCTCATCTCTGCCAGGCTGTATCAAGTGCCACACTATGCCAGGCTGTATCAAGTGCCACACTATGCCAGGGTGTATCAAGTGCCACACTATGCCAGGCTGTATCAAGTGCCACACTATGCCAGGCTGTATCAAGTGCCACACTATGCCAAGCTGTATCAAGTGCCACACTATGCCAGGCTGTATCAAGTGCCAAACTAGAGTAAGTCAGTTGAAAGAAACCCAGGTATTTCTAACCTGTGGACCAGGGTACCAGGGTACCACTGCAACTCTATCCACATTCTCTTGTACAATAAACGACAGAACTAAAGTACAGTGGAACCTCTGGTCACTACCACAATTCGTTCCAAAACTCTGGTCGCGACCCGATTTGGTCGTGACCCGAACCAAATTTCCCCATTGGATTGTATGTAAATACGATTAATCCGTTCCAGACCCATACGAACTGTAGGTAAATATTGTATTTTAAGATTTTAAGCATACAAATAGTTAATTATACCATAGAATGCACAGTGTAATAGTAAACAAATTTAAAAACCTTGAATAACACTGAGAAAACTAACATTGCACGAGTCCTAAGAGTTCTAAGGGGCGTCTAGTGGCTGAGCAGTGAACTCTGTTATTTATCGTCTGATTTCTTTCATTTTTGGTGTACGTTAAGAAGCATCTTTCCGCCATGCATCTTCTGAGTTTCAATAAGATAGCCCAACAAATAACTGATAAAAAGATCTTTACCATAAATCATATTTGACAAGCCCTAGCCAGGCACTGGCACTGCGAGAAGCTGTTTCGGCACTACCTGCTGATAAAACATTGCTAATCCGAATTTATCACGGTCGTAATTACAGTAAGTGGGGAAAATTGGCGCGTGAAAAAAATGGCACGGAATGTGAAAATTGGCGCGGCTGTGTTTGTTCGGCACCCGATTATGTGTTTGTGACCAGATGCAAAAATTTGGCGATTTTTTTGGTCGTGAACAGATTTGTTCGTGATCAGAAGCGTTCGTGACCAGAGGTTCCACTGTAGTTCTATCTGTGCCCGTCTATCTGGTGGAAGCCAGGGAATGCCAAGACTCAGGGTACCTCACCTGTTTATCAACGCCTCATCAGCTTCTTTTAAGATAGTTACTCTTAACAGGTGGCAATAAACTACAATAGGTAACAACAAACTACAGTAGGTGGCAACAAACTACAGTAGGTGGCAACAAACTACAGTAGGTGGCAACAAACTACAGTAGGTGGCAACAAACTACAGTAGGTGGCAACAAACTACAGTAGGTGGCAACAAACTACAGTAGGTGGCAACAAACTACAGTAGGTGGCAACAAACAAGTGACCGATAAGTCAGGTTAAAGCTTCGGTCACATGACCGGTTAAGGCAGAAAAATGAACTAGGTCAGTGACCTGGTCATCACAGACTACAGTCAGGCAACATGTCACAAACACACAAACAAATCTGGTCACATCAAATCATGTCACAAACATTAACAAATCATATCACAAACATTAACAAATCATGTCACAAACATTAACAAATCATGTCACAAACATCAACCTTTAAACAGTATCTTTAATTTGTGAGGGACAAAAAACAGATGCGCCACTGTGAGACCAACAGATCCTTTAATTACTGTTGTCAGGTGCACCTAACGCAGCACCTAACGCAGCACCTAGCGCAGCACCTAGCGCAGCACCTAACGCAGCACCTAGCGCAGCACCTAGCGTAGCACCTAACGCAGCACCTAACGCAGTTCATCCTGCCAGCCGCACCATGAAATTATATCTATTATTTAATGTTTCATTTAGCGGTAAACCAGTCTGGGTCATTCAACGGCAAGAGTGCCGAATAGGTAAAACTGGTCAATTAGGAAGAACTCATTTAAAATTAAGTATACTTTCTAAAATTTTCTCTTATACATTTAAAGATATATATTTTTTTCATTTATGTTAATATAAAAATTAATGATTTTGTACCAAAAGAACCTTAGGAAACTTACCTAACCTTATTGTAACAAGCGCAATTTAATTTAACCTAATCCAACTAAATATATTTTATGTAAGTTTATAATAATTTAATAATAAACAATGAAAATGAAATATATTCTTATTCGTTAGGTTTAGAATGATTTTTGCGAAATTATTGCATACACAAATTTTCGCTTGCCTTATTCGGCAAGAAGAGAGTTGCTATTTAAGCCAAAATCACAAGTTTTACATATTCGGCACGACATATATATATATATATATTTGTCAAATAAGAATATGTATCTATTTTTTTTTTTAAATCCACAAAATTTTGATTATGACACCAACTATAAATTCTTAGGCTTGGTTAGGTTAAGGTATATTGGGTAACATGCTATTAAGTATAGCTAAGTTAAGAATATCATGTTATGACATGTGCATGTTTACAATATTGTTTTTTTTTTTTAATTTTTACAATATTATATCCTTTCAACTTCGGAGACTGCCACTCGTCTATAGTCTGATCTTGTCTAAACTACATAATCTGGTGTAGTCACCAGACCTTGGTTCAACTTTTAAAATTATGTAAATTTTAAGTATTTTCCACCTGACGTACAGAAGGCACAATACTCTGTGAATGGAACAATACACAATAACCCGCACATAAGATAAAGAACTTTCACGGCACAAATAGTGCGATAAAGCACAAATTACTGGGAATGGTTGAAGTCCCTTGATTTGTATTCCCTGGAATGCATGCGAGAGAGATACATGATAATATACAGTTGAAAAATCCTAGAGCTGATTAGTACCAAATCTGCACACGGAAATCACTCCCTATGAAAGGAGATTTGGCAGAGATGCATCAACCCCCCCCCAATGAAAAGCAGGGGTGCCACGAGTACACTAAGAGACAACACAATAAGTGTCAGGGGCCCAAGACTGTTCAACTGCCTCCCAACATACATAAGAAGGATTACCAATAGACCCCTGGCTGTCTTCAAGAAGGCACTGGACAGGCACCTACCTAAAGTCAGCACCTGACCAGCTGGGCTGTGGTTCGTACGTAAGGTTACGTGCAGCCAACAGTAACAGCCTGGTTGATCAGACCCTGATCTACTGCAATGCCTGGTCACAGACTGGACCGCAGGGACGTTGACCCTGGAAACCTTCTCCAGGTATACTGTGTCACCTGCACGGTGACACCTGTGTTGTCCTAGATGATTGTGTGTGAACACTGTTAATTTCCTCTTCTTTCCTGGTCTTACTGACCACTTAACACTACTGAACAGCACTGAACAAGACTGAACACTGAACAAGACTGAACAACAATGAACAAGACCGAACAACACTGAACAAGACCGAATTCACTTATGCGACAGATTCCCATAAAGTCAGTTCAGATTTAAACTAGACAGGAATTTGTAGGTAAGTGGTACCTACCTCCCAAGTCAGTAGTACCTGTCTCCCAGGTCAGCATCACCTGTCTCCCAGGTCAGTAGTACCTGTCTCCCAGGTCAGTAGTACCTGTTTCCCATGTCAGAAGTACCTGTCTCCCAAGTCAGTAGTACCTGTCTCCCAGGTCAGTAGTACCTGTCTCCCAGGTCAGAAACACCTGTTTCCCAGGTCAGAAGTACCTGTCTCCCAGGTCAGAAGCACCTGTTTCCCAGGTCATTAGTACCTGTCTCCCAGATCAGCAGTACCTGTCTCCCAGGTCAGAAGCATCTGCTTCCCAGGTCAGTAGTACCTGTCTTCCAGGTCAGTAGTACCTGTCTCCCATGTCAGTAGTACCTATCTCCCTGGTCAGTAGCACCTGTCTCCCAGGTCAGTAGCGCCTGCTTGCCAGGTCAGTAGCCCCTGTCTCCCAGGTCAGTAGTACCTGTCTGCCAGGTCAGTAGCACATGTCTCCCAGGTCATCACTAGTCCCATCTTCAACGCCACCATCAGCAGTATTATCTACAAGTAAGATCACAACAACTAACACAAGCTCCACTAGCACCCCGCCTCTCTACAAGCATTCTACCACTACCGTTACCACCATCCAGTGTCACCACTAGCACCCCGCCTCTCTACAAGCCATTACCACCATCCAGTGTCACCACTAGCACCCCGCCTCTCTACAAGCCATTACCACCATCCAGTGTCACCACTAGCACGAACCCAACAACCACTCCCACCACATCACCACTAACACAACAACCACTCCCACCACACCACTAACACAACAACCACTCTCACCACATCACCACTAACACAACCACTCCCACCACACCACTAACACAACAACCACTCCTACCACACAACTAACACAACAACCACTCCCACCACACAACTAACACAACAACCACTCCCACCACACAACTAACACAACAACCACTCCCACCACACAACTAACACAACAACCACTCCCACCACACAACTAACACAACAACCACTCCACCACACAACTAACACAACAACCACTCCACCACACAACTAACACAACAACCACTCCCACCACACAACTAACACAACAACCACTCCCACCACACAACTAACACAACAACCACTCCCACCACACAACTAACACAACAACCACTCCCACCACACAACTAACACAACAACCACTCCCACCACACAACTAACACAACAACCACTCCCACCACACAACTAATACAACAACCACTCCCACCACACCACTAACACAACAACCACTCCCACCACACCACTAACACAACAACCACTCTCACCACATCACCACTAACACAACCACTCCTACCACACCACTAACACAACAACCACTCCCACCACACAACTAAACAACAACCACTCCCACCACACAACTAACACAACAACCACTCCCACCACACAACTAACACAACAACCACTCCCACCACACAACTAATACAACAACCACTCCCACCACATCACCACTAACACAACAACCACTCCACCACACACAACACAACAACCACTCCCACCACACAACTAACACAACAACCACTCCCACCACACAACTAATACAACAACCACTCCCACCACCCACTAACACAACACACTCACACCCTCACAACACCACCCACCACACCATAACAACAACCACTCCCACCACACCACTAACACAACAACCACTCCACCACACACTAACACAACAACCACTCCCACCACCCACTACACAACAACCACTCCCACCACACCACTAACACAACAACCACTCCCACCACCACTAACACAACAACCACTCCCACCACACCACTAACCCAACAACCACTCCCACCACACCACTTACACAACAACCACTCCCACCACCACACCACTAACACTCCCACCACTCCAGACAACAGGTTCTAGTTCTCGTCAAGTGGGTCAAGTAACAATTAAAGTCTGTGATAAGCAACCAGAGAGACAGCACCACAAACCTAATTGAATTTTCAGAAGACTTTCACGTATCAAGTTTTTTACTTAATTCCTAAATAGTTATGTAAATCTAAGGGGATAAAAATATTAGCAGTGTCAATAATTATCCATCTGGGGCAGACATGCACCTGAACGAAGTAGCTAGTGAATTGTAAAGTACTTAATTTTTGACAATAACAGACGTTCCCAGCCAAGGCAGAGTTTCCTCTAGAAGAGGCGACATTCACCGTCATTCATTCTATAGCTGACTTGTGTCTCATTCTTCAACTGATGATATGATGGTTTAATTCTTGTCCCTATGAACTAAAACATCCTCATCTCTCCTTCAGAGTGCAGGCACTGTACTTCCCACCTCTCCTTTAGAGTGAAGGCACTGTACTTCCCACCTCTCCTTCAGAGTGCAGGCACTGTACTTCCCACCTCTCCTTCAGAGTGCAGGCACTGTACTTCCCACCTCTCCTTCAGAGTGCAGGCACTGTACTTCCCACCTCTCCTTTAGAGTGCAGGCACTGTACTTCCCACCTCTCCTTCAGAGTGCAGGCACTGTACTTCCCACCTCTCCTTCAGAGTGAAGGCACTGTACTTCCCACCTCTCCTTCAGAGTGCAGGCACTGTACTTCACCTCTCCTTCAGAGTGCAGGCACTGTACTTCCCACCTCTCCTTCAGAGTGCAGGCACTGTACTTCCCACCTCTCCTTCAGAGTGCAGGCACTGTACTTCCCACCTCTCCTTCAGAGTGCAGGCACTGTACTTCCCACCTCTCCTTCAGAGTGCAGGCACTGTACTTCCCACCTCTCCAGAGTGCAGCCACTGTACTTCCCACCTCTCCTTCAGAGTGAAGGCACTGTACTTCCCACCTCTCCTTCAGAGTGAAGGCACTGTACTTCCCACCTCTCCTTCAGAGTGCAGGCACTGTACTTCCCACCTCTCCTTCAGAGTGAAGGCACTGTACTTCCCACCTCTCCTTCAGAGTGAAGGCACTGTACTTCCCACCTCTCCTTCAGAGTGCAGGCACTGTACTTCCCACCTCTCCTTCAGAGTGCAGGCACTGTACTTCCCACCTATCCTTCAGAGTGCAGGCACTGTACTTCCCACCTCTCCTTCAGAGTGCAGGCACTGTACTTCCCACCTCCAGGACACAGTCTGTTTGTGTAGAATTGAAAATGAGTTGGTCAAATATTTTTGTTAGTTATTCTGTGTTTGAGAAGGATCTACCTAGTGTAGGCCAGTAGGCTTGGTGCAGTGTCCTTCCTTATGTTCTTATAAATGTTAAATTGCTCGTCATGTCTCCACAAAACCACTTAAGAACATAAGAAAGGAGGAACACTGCAGCAAGTCTGTTTACACCAACTCCAAGGCCGAGGCACTGATTACCTCATCTTTTGTATATAGTTCTACTGTCTTCAAGTTCTGTCCTAGAATTTGTATTGATAAAGCCACTGGATGGAGTGAAGTGTGAGGCTGCCACAGTATAAAGCTTTGTTACTCAAGACACGGTACTCGCCCTACTTTTGTTTATCATTCTTATATCCGACACTAACAAAGGCAAATCATAGCATCCTAAATCCTCCTTTGTTGACGATACTAGAATCCTATGAGTAGCGACCGTCGACGACACAGCGAATGTTTAAGTCTTCCAGTGGGCCTCAGATAACAACGATGTTGAACGCGACAAGTTTTAATTGCTCCACTATGGAAGAATGGAGGAAATAAAGACAGTAAACGGAGTACAGACAAACTCAAATCTTTCAATAGAGCGAAAGTGGCAGGTGCGTGACTCAGGAGTAATGATGGTGGAAGATCTCACATTCAAGGTTCACAACAACAATGTCATTGCTATTGCAAGAAAAATCATTGACTGAATAACTAGAACTTTGAAAGCAAGAGATGCTGAGCCAGTTATGATACTGAAGTCACTTGTTCTCCCCAGGCTGGAATACTGCTGTGTACTGACGGCCCCCTTCAAGGCAGGCGAGATTCCTGAGCTGGACAACGTACAGAGAACTTCCTGCTCATTATACACTCAATCAAGCATCTGAACTACTGAGAATGCTTGAAGTCCCTTCAACTGTATTCCTTGGAACGTAGGCGACAAAGGTACATAATATACACCTGTAAAATCCTAGAGGGACTGGTTCCAAACCTTAACAGCGAAATCACTGTGTATGACAAGACTTAGCAGACGATGCAAAATACCTCCACTAAAACTCAGGGGCGCTTTGACGCTAAGAGAGAACTTGATGATTGCAGAGGTCAGTGTCTGACCAGCCGGGCTGTGGTTCGTATGTTGGGCTGTACGCTACCTTACCTTTGATATACCTTTGATGAGTTTCAAGAGTTTTTCTACTCACCAGACGAGTCTGGCCTTGGGCCAGACTCGTCTGGTGCTTGCCTGGTCAGTCAGGCTAAGTTTATTCTGGTATAGGTATACATAAATACAGTTACACAAATTATCATACATAGCAGCACATGTGTAGATTAACTAGGATAACCAAAAAAAGTCAAAGTCACTTATTTCCAGCAGCTGTAGCCCAGTGACCCATATTTCCATCACAGTCTGGCCGATCTGCTACCTGGTGAAGTTACTTGTCCAGTTTCCTCTTGAAGACTTCTATACTTCTCCCAGCAGTGTTTCTAATATCTTCTGGTAAGATGTAGATTAATTTTGGGCCACGAATGTTGATACAATGTTTTCTTATCGAGCCCACGTCGCCCCTGTGCTGGTTGATCAAGCATTGATCCTCCAGGAATCCAGGTTTGGGACCGGGTTACAGGGTCATTAACCCCCGAAATCGTCCTCCAGGTATCAAGTTCCGGTACCAACATTTTGCACAAGCCTTCGACAAATGGTGTAACAGCGCACAATGTTTGTGTAAATGGATTAAGTGGAAAATGCTCTGAAGGAGATTGAATAACTGTATGTAACACTAGAACCAAGAGAATGACAGTGAACAATACAGAGACTGTCATAGTGAAAAGTTCTGTTCTTAAATCCTATTCTATTTTCCATTCTCATATTCGACATAGACAGAGACATAAATTACAGCACCACATCATCCTTTGCAGACGATACAAGAATTTGTATGGAATGGCATCCATCGAGGACACAACAATTCACCGAGCTGATATAAACCAGTGGGGCACAGAAAACGACATATTTAATAAGGTCATATTTCAGTAATTTCATTATGGAAAAATTGAAATAAATAAAACTTGGAACGGAGTATAACACAAACCAGTGAACAGAGGTAAAGACTGAGAGTCTTACACTCAAGGATCACCACACTGTTATCACAAATAGAAGGAAACTGACAGCGTCTGACACACTCGCCAAGCTCAGTTTCTCACGACTCAGTAGGTATTCAGCCAAGCCTGTTAAAACCTCCTCTCACCTCTCATCATTTAATCCCCTTGCTCACCTAATATGCCTCGACCCTACTAAAAGTAGTTAACGAGGATCTGATAACATTCTCAGTCAACATAGAAATAAAAAAAATATATATAAAAGTTACCTTCAGATAATTCCAGGGCTAGAGCTCCACCGCCCGGTCCCAGACTAGACAGCCTGGTCAACCAAACTGTTGGTGCAAACCACACAATCTTCAACGTGTGCACAACAGCCTGGTTGATCAGGAACTGATTTGAGAAACTAATCAAGTTTCCTAACAACATCTAGTGGGCCTCTTACACTTACTGTGTTATTTATCAGTATTCATGACACCCCCGCTTTTCTTGGGAGGTATTGTACACCGTCTACAAAACTCTTGCTTCCGTAGAGTGTGATTTTAGTGTGCAGATTCGGGACCAATTCTTCCAGAAATTTCCAGGTGAAAATATGAGGTATCTTTCTCACCTGTTTCAAGGAGTACAGTTGAATGGACTTTAGGCATTCCCAATAATTTATACAAACAACGAAGGTTCTGTGAACACTTTCCAGATGTGAAGTACCACCGGCCTTGAAGAGTTCTGTCAGGTTAGTTGTTAACACAGGAGCGCATTATACTGCATCTGTGTTTTATCTATGTGGTGGGTATTTTCTCTCTAGAGTACGACAATATTTGAGCTCTCATCTTTCTGTACACTTTTAATTTCCTTCATTTATACATCCTTCCAAAATCCTCCACCCACCTTTGCAATTTCTCTCAGAATCTCCCAAAAGTACTGTGTAATCAGTAAAGTATACCTACACAGTCAGTATATAAATACATATAATTCTAAAATATATAATAAAATACATATAATTATTAATCATATGCAATAATATATATATATATATTATAATATATATAATTAAAAAAAAAATATGAGAAATGTTGAGGCACACATTAGTTTTTGAGTGTTACTGTGACACCCGGCATTAGTGTAACATTACCAACGTGTCAGTGGAAGACAAAACGTGTGTAAAGCGACTCAGAAGCGACCAACATCAATCATCAGACGGTACATTGACTCGCTTTCACCTCGACCGCTGCCAACGCGACAAACAACCCTTACAACCCTCCCACATAAAGGTGAATTTCACCCCCCTCTCCCCGTGCCCCCCCCCCCATCCCTGACAGGCTTTTTCACCAGCTGGTGTAATTAGTGAGGTTTCAGGTGTGTTGGAGCAAGCAGTTGCACAGGTGAAAACACATTACACGCCCACACACCTGCCTCACTTCAAGTCCACACACCTGTACACACCTGGGCTGTTACTGATGTATTGGCGACACTCTCAGTAACACGCACCAACAACTTTATTCTTTACGTGGGACCAACAATCACACGGGATCAACAATCACATGATATATCATCACATAAGACTATAACATGGGACCAACAATCACATGAGACCATCACATGGGACCAACAATCACATGAGACCACATGAGACCACATAGGACCAACAATCACATGAGACCATTACATGGGACTATCACATGAGACCATCACATGGACTAACAATCACATGAAACTATCACTTGGGACCAACAATCACATGAGACTATCACATGGTACCAAACAATCACATGAGATCATAATATGGGACTAACAATCACATGAGACAATCACATGAGACTAATAATCACATATGACCAATAATCACACGAGGCCAACATTCACACAAGACCAACAATCACATGAGAGGCAAACAATCACATAAGAGATCAGTCACATGAGACCAATAATCACAAGAGAGGCCAACAATCACATGAGAGACCAATAATCACATTAAAGATCAGCCATATGAGACCAACAATCACAAGGATGACCAACAATCACATGATACCAAAAAATCAAGATACCAACAATCACAAGAATAACCAACAATCACATGAGACCAACAATCACATGAGATCGACAATTACATGAGAGGCCAACAATCACATGAGACCAACAACCACATGAAAGACCAACAATCACAAAGGTGACCAATATCATGAGACCAACAATCACATGAGATGAACACTCACATAAGAAACTAACAATCACATGAGATGAACACTTACATGAGAAGCTAACAATAACATGAGATCAACAATCACATAAGAGACCAGCAATCACATGAAATCACCAATCACATAAGACCAACAATGACACGAGAGATCACCACTCACATGATAGAAAAACGATCACATGAGAGATCAATCATATGAGAGACCAACAATGACACGACTGATCAATAATCACAATCACATGAGAGTTCAACAATGACATGAGAAACCAACAATGACACGAGATATCATCAATGACATGAAAGTTTAACAATGACATGAGAGATCAACAATGACATGAGAGATCAACAATCACATGAAAGTTAAACAATCACATGAGAGACCAACAATGACACGAGAGATCAACAATCACATGAGAGACTATCACAAGAGAGTTCAACAGTCGCATGAGAGAGTAACAATCACATGGGGACCAACAATGACACGAGAGATCAACAATCACATGAGAGACTATCACAAGAGAGTTCAACAGTCGCATGAGAGAGAGTAACAATCACATGGGGACCAACAATGACACGAGAGATCAACAATCACATGAGAGACTATCACAAGAGAGTTCAACAGTCGCATGAGAGAGTAACAATCACATGGGGACCAACAATGACACGAGAGATCAACAATCACATGAGAGACTATCACAAGAGAGTTCAACAGTCGCATGAGAGAGAGTAACAGTCACATGGGGACCAACAATGACACGAGAGATCAACAATCACATGAGAGTAACAATCACATGGGGACCAACAATCACACTGTATAACGAGACATTTTAACCTGCTTTACTGCTCCTTCAGTCTATGAAGTGAAGGCCACTAATGACTTGCGACACCTGGAAGTCTTGTACTGAGAGGCAGGTAACCTGAGCCTCCAGCAGGTGTATGTGGGGCTGTCACCTGGCGTGAGTGGATACAGGTAATTTCTGGGGATTTGACGTGCTGTTGGAGTGTGAGCAAGATAATACTAATAACCGCCCTTGAGTTCTGGAGGTGGAAAGTGCAGTCAGGTGCTACCTCAGTCTGGTTGTAGGTGCAAGCGACACAGTCTGGCGTAGACAACATGAACCTGCTGGTCATTAACACCTTAAAGAATACATTATATTCTATTACTGATAGATATCTATTGGCAATGTATTTTTATTTATGGGATCGTTGAAAGCTTTTGTTTCCTTAGTGTTTATTTTTTTTAAATTCACTCCTCCTATTAATTAAGGTAATATTGTGGAATGTCAGCTGGAACTCCTACTATCACAGGAGCTGTTTCAGTGTGAACCACTCCCTCCAGTGTGTAGATGTGGAACCACTCCCTCCAGTGTGTAGATGTGGAACCACTCCCTCCAGTGTGTAGATGTGGAACCACTCCTCCAGTGTGTAGATGTGGAACCACTCCCTCCAGTGTGTAGATGTGGAACCACTCCCTCCAGTGTGTAGATGTGGAACCACTCCATCCAGTGTGTAGATGTGGAACCACTCCCTCCAGTGTGTAGATGTGGAACCACTCCCTCCAGTGTGTAGATGTGGAACCACTCCCTCCAGTGTGTAGATGTGGAACCACTCCCTCCAGTGTGTAGATGTGGAACCACTCTCTCCAGTGTGTAGATGTGGAACCACTCCCTCCAGTGTGTAGATGTGGAACCACTCCCTCCAGTGTGTAGATGTGGAACCACTCCCTCCAGTGTGTGTAGATGTGGAACCACTCTCTCCTGTGTGTGTATATGTAGAAACACTCCCTCCAGTATGTGTAGATGTGAAACCACTCCCTCCAGGGTGTGTAGATGTGGAACCACTCCCTCCAGTATGTGTGGATGTGGAACCACTCTCTCCTGTGTGTGTATATGTAGAAACACTCCCTCCAGTATGTGTAGATGTGGAAACACTCCCTCCAGTGCGTGTAGATGTGGAACTACTCTCTCCTGTGTGTTTGGATGTGGAACCACTCTCTCCTGTGTGTGTATATGTAGAAACACTCCCTCCTGTATGTGTAGATGTGGAAACACTCCCTCCAGTGTGTGTAGATGTGGAACTACTCTCTCCTGTGTGTGTGGATGTGGAACCACTCTCTCCTGTGTGTGTATATGTAGAACCACTCCCTCCTGTATGTGTAGATGTGGAAACACTCCCTCCAGTGTGTGTGGATGTGGAACCACTCCCTCCTGTGTGTGTAGATGTGGAAACACTCCCTCCAGTGTGTGTGGATGTGGAACCACTCCCTCCAGTGTGTGTAGATGTGGAACCACTCCTCCTGGAGTGTAGATGTGGAACCACTCCTCCTGGTGTGTAATGTAGAACCACTCCCTCCTGAGTTCAGTGTAATGTGGAACTCCCATCCTGTTGTGAATGTGAGAACACTCTCAGTGTGTAGATGTGGAACTCCTCCTGGTGTGTGAGATGTGGAACCACTCCTCCTGGTGTGTAATGTAGAACCACTCCATCCTGATGTGTAGATGTGAAACACTCCTCAGTTATGTGGATGTGGAACCACTCTCCGGTGTAGATGTGAACACTCCTCCAGTAGTGGATGTGGAACCACTCCTCAGTGTGTAGATGTGAACCACTCCAGTCACTGGTAGTGTAAGAGTGACAACTCCTCAGGTTGGTGTGCGAACAACTCCAGTCACTGGAGTTCAGTGTACAGAGTACAACTCCAGTCACTGGAGTTCAGTGTACAGAGTACAACTCCAGTCACTGGAGTTCAGTGTACAGAGTACAACTCCAGTCACTGGAGTTCAGTGTACAGAGTACAACTCCAGTCACTGTAGTTCGGTGTACAGAGTACAACTCCAGTCACTGTAGTTCAGTGTACAGAGTACAACTCCAGTCACTGGAGTTCAGTGTACAGAGTACAACTCCAGTCACTGGAGTTCGGTGTACAGAGTACAACTCCAGTCACTGGAGTTCGTGGAGTACACTCTCACTGGTGTGTACAGAGTACAACTCCAGTCACTGGAGTTCAGTGTACAGAGTACAACTCCAGTCACTGGAGTTCAGTGTACAGAGTACAACTCCAGTCACTGGAGTTCGGTGTACAGAGTACAACTCCAGTCACTGGAGTTCGTGTACAGAGTACAACTCCAGTCACGGGAGTTCGTGTACAGAGTACAACTCCAGTCACTGGAGTTCGGTGTAGAGTACAACTCCAGTCACTGGAGTTCGTGTACAGAGTACATCTCCAGTCACTGTGGTCAGTGTAGAGTACAACTCCAGTCACTGGAGTCGGTGTACAGAGTGACACCCGTCACTGGAGTTCGTGTACAGAGTACATCCAGTCACTGGAGTTCGTGTACAGAGTACAATTTCCAGTCACTGGAGTCGGTGTACAGGAGTACAATTCCAGTCACTGGAGTTGGTGTCAGAGCTACATCCAGTCACTGGAGTTCGGTGTACAGAGTACAATTCCAGTCACTGGAGTTCGGTGTACAGAGTACAATTCCAGTCACTGGAGTTCGTGTACAGAGTGCAATCCAGTCACTGGAGTTCGGTGAAGAGACAATCCAGTCACTGGAGTCGGTGTACAGAGTACAATCCAGTCACTGGAGTATCGGTGTACAGAGTACAATTCCAGTCACTGGAGTTCGGTGTACAGAGTACACTCCAGTCACTGGAGTCGGTGTACAGAGTACAATCCAGTCACTGGAGTTCGTGACAGAGTACAATTCCAGTCACTGGAGTTACAGGTGTAAGAGTACAATTCCAGTCACTGGAGTCGGTGTACAGAGTACAACTCCAGTCACTGGAGTTCAGTGTACAGAGTACAACTCCAGTCACTGGAGTTCGGTGTACAGAGTACAACTCCAGTCACTGGAGTTCGGTGTACAGAGTACAACTCCAGTCACTGGAGTTCGGTGTACAGAGTACAATTCCAGTCACTGGAGTTCGGTGTACAGAGTACAATTCCAGTCACTGGAGTACGGTATACATAGTACAACTCCAGTCACTGGAGTTCAGTGTACAAGTACAATTCCAGTCACTGGAGTCGTTACAGAGTACAATCCAGTCACTGGAGTCGGTGTACAGAGTACAATTCCAGTCACTGGAGTTCGGTGTAAGAGTACAATTCCAGTCACTGTAGTACGGTACAGAGTACAATCCAGTCACTGGAGTGGTTACGAGTACAATTCCAGTCACTGGAGTTCGGTGTAAGAGTACAATCCAGTCACTGGAGTGGTATACAGAGTACAATTCCAGTCACTGGAGTCGGTATACAGAGTACAATCCAGTCACTGAGTCGTGTACAGAGTACAATTCCAGTCACTGGAGTACGGTTACAGAGTACAATTCCAGTCACTGGAGTCGGTGTACAGAGTACAATTCCAGTCACTGGAGTTCGGTGTACAGAGACAATTCCAGTCACTGGAGTACGGTATACAGAGTACAATTCCAGTCACTGGAGTATCGTCATACAGAGTACAATTCCAGTCACTGGAGTTCGGACAGAGTACTCCAGTCATGGATTGTACAATTCCAGTCACTGGAGTCGGTATACAGAGTACAATTCCAGTCACTGGAGTTCGTGTACGAGTACAATTCCAGTCACTGGAGTTCGGTGTACAGAGTACAATTCCAGTCACTGGAGTTCGGTGTACAGAGTACAATTCCAGTCACTGGAGTTCGGTGTACAGAGTACAATTCCAGTCACTGGAGTTCGGTGTACAGAGTACAATTCCAGTCACTGGAGTTCGGTGTACAGAGTACAATTCCAGTCACTGGAGTTCGGTGTACAGAGTACAACTCCAGTCACTGGAGTTCGGTTTACAGAGTACAATTCCAGTCACTGGAGTCGGTATACAGAGTACAATTCCAGTCACTGGAGTTCGGTGTACAGAGTACAATTCCAGTCACTGGAGTCGGTATACAGAGTACAATTCCAGTCACTGGAGTTCGGTGTACAGAGTACAACTCCAGTCACTGGAGTTCGGTGTACAGAGTACAATTCCAGTCACTGGAGTACGGTATACAGAGTACAATTCCAGTCACTGGAGTACGGTATACAGAGTACAATTCCAGTCACTGGAGTACGGTATACAGAGTACAATTCCAGTCACTGGAGTACGGTATACAGAGTACAATTGCAGTCACTGGAGTACGGTATAGAGTACAATTCCAGTCACTGGAGTACGGTATACAGAGTACAATTCCAGTCACTGGAGTTCGGTGTACATAGTACAATTCCAGTCACTGGAGTACGGTATACAGAGTACAATTCCAGTCACTGGAGTACGGTATACAGAGTACAATTCCAGTCACTGGAGTTCGGTGTACAGAGTACAATTCCAGTCACTGGAGTACGGTATACAGAGTACAATTCCAGTCACTGGAGTACGGTATACAGAGTACAATTCCAGTCACTGGAGTACGGTATACAGAGTACAATTCCAGTCACTGGAGTACGGTATACAGAGTACAATTCCAGTCACTGGAGTACGGTATACAGAGTACAATTCCAGTCACTGGAGTACGGTATACAGAGTACAATTCCAGTCACTGGAGTACGGTATACAGAGTACAATTCCAGTCACTGGAGTTCGGTGTACAGAGTACAATTCCAGTCACTGGAGTACGGTATACAGAGTACAATTCCAGTCACTGGAGTACGGTATACAGAGTACAACTCCAGTCACTGGAGTACGGTGTACAGAGTACAATTCCAGTCACTGGAGTACGGTATACAGAGTACAACTCCAGTCACTGGAGTACGGTATACAGAGTACAACTCCAGTCACTGGAGTACGGTGCACAGAGTACAGCTGCCTCAGTTCATCGCTGGTAGGACTCTTGCTTTTGTCTTGTAAACGCCACTGTTAATTCCCCAGTATCTGTAACATTATCATGTTCTGAGAGCGTACCATCCTCTGATAAGTTCCTTAACACAGTACCTGATCACCTGGGTTATGGTGCCTAGGCTAGAATGCATGTGGCCAACGCCAACAACTTGATTGTTTATGCCATCAACCAGGAGACCTAGTCTGGGACTAAGACACAGGGGCAATGATTTTAGGATTTAACTCTAGGTAGAATACAGGTAGACTACAGACAGATTGCAGGAAGACTAAAGAACTATTGGTAAACTACAGTTAGACTGCAGGTAGACTACAGGTAGACTAGACTGCAGGCAGACCTGTAGTCTACCTGTGTTTATTTAATGCTCTAAAGAATGACTTAATTACGTTTCTCACTGTTTCGACTTTTATTTCTTAAATATTTACCCACCAGAGTCGCTAGACCTGGTTCATGTTGGTCCATACCAAGACTGGTTCATGTTGGTCCACACCAAGACTGGTTCATGTTGGTCTACACCAAGACTGGTTCATGTTGGTCCACACCAAAACTGGTTCATGTTGGTCCACACCAAGACTGGTTCATGTTGGTCCACACAAAGACTGGTTCATGTTTTTCCACACGAAGTCTGGTTCATGTCGGTCCACAGCTAGTATTGGTTTATGTGGTCCAGATTAAGACTTGGTTTATGTGGTCCAGAGGAAGATTTGGTATATGAGGTCCAGAAGACGACTTTGTTTATGTGGTCCAGAGGCAGACTTGAAGGTTTCCTGTGGATGCCACACTCACGCAGGTTCTAGTAGCCTTGGTGAATGCTGTTACAGATATGTGATTGTGTTTTTGTATGGTAAGAGAATGAGAAAGAGAATGAGAGGACATACCGTGCCTTGAAGAACCCAGCTTTTCACATCAGAAACCTCTGCTGGCTTAGGCTTGGTTATGAGTACTTCTGGCAGTTTGACAGACACACAGATGATGATCAAACCAAATGCAAAGTATGTGGCCAGTCCTGTGGTCACTATCTTGAACACTATGTGCTTAATTGTCCACTTATTGAGGAATATAAAGATAAAGAGTATAATAACCTATGTGATATATCAAGGTATCTTATTAATGAAAATAAGATACCATACATATTAAGCAAATGCCCTAAATTTGCTAGCAACAGAAAAATTACTTGTTGATATAACCTTTTGGGGCCTAGTTCCTAGGCCTTCTGTGTATCCATATGCTCTTGCGCTACCATCTACAGGATGAATCACCAACTAGCAATAACACGGCTACAAACAAACCACAGAATAAGTGGGACTCAAGGTGAGCAAGTCCAGAAACTTGCAGGCCAGTGTGTTATCCACTGAACCACGCAGCCCTAACAAGATTCATCCAACTGGTTATATTTCTATACACCACAGGAAGGTTAGCAAGGGCCACCACTGTGACCACAAATGCAAGTTTTTACAGATGAATCTCACACCAGCGTGGCTGTGGCTTGGCTGTGGCGTGGCTCTAGCTCAAGGACTCTCTTACGTCTGCTTTTACTCTGATTAATCGCTAGGTCTGCTCTAAAAGTTAAAGATTTACCTCTGTATTTCCCAGTTCTTTCTTCTGCACACAGTTTGTGGGCGATTTCATTGACTTCACACCTCTCAAAGGCTTTCCAAAATGCTGCGCATATTTCTTTTTTTTTCGGTGTGACGCAGTGAGTGAAGAACCAAATTGAAGCGGTGCAGCAGCTGTGAGAGGCAGCAGCGACCTGCTGTAAACCCATGCCTCTCACAGCAGCTGTGAGAGGCAGCAGCGACCTGCTGTAAACCCATGTTGTATTGGGTTGTGTATATTTATTTGAATTATTTGTATACAAAGATTGTGATGTGTGCTGCTAGTGTTACAGGAAGCTCAGTTCTTGTTATTGAACCACCTGTGTCAACATCCGTGGCTCAAGACTGTAACCTGTTACCAGCAGGTATCTTCAACCTGCTAACACCAGGTATCTTCAACCTGCTAACACCAGGTATCTTCAACCTGCTAACACCAGGTATCTTCAACCTGCTAACAGAAGATAAAAGAAATATTGCTGGAACAGGTGTGGAAATTAAATTCTGTCCTCAAAGTGGTTAGTTTATGTACGCCATACCCGTAGCGCAAGAACATACCGATACCGATACCGAATGAGGCCTGGTCACGGACCGGGCCGCGGGGGCGTTGACCCCTGGAATTCTCTCCAGGTAAACTCCAGGTAATACACAACACCTCTGCCATTTTTAAGGCATCAAGTCAGCCAGGTTGATACAGCTGTCTGAGACAGCTGGTCTTTCCCTTTGATATACCTTTGATGATTTTTGAGAGTTTTCTATTCCCGGAGCACGGTCCTGGGCTAAGTTTGTCAGGTGGTTGCCTGGTCAATCAGGCTGTTGTTGTTGGTGGCTGCTGGCCCACATATACATCACAGCCTGGTTGATCTGGCACTTGATACCTGGAGAGAGTTCCGGAGGTCAACGCCCCCGCAGCCCGGTCTGTGACCAGGCCTCATGGTGGATCAGGGCCTGATCAACCAGGCTGTTACTGCTGGCCGCACGTGATCCAACGTACGAACCACAGCCCGGCTGTGGAAACACTAGTTGAATTTCTTCTTGAGGACTTGTACCCTAGTTCTGATACGATGTTCAACAGTCTGGGCCTACTGATGTTGATAAAATGTTCTCTTACTGTGCCCACAGCGCCCCTGTTTTTCATTAGGTTTATTTTACACTTCCTCCCATATCTCTCACTCCAGTATGTTGTTATGGCAGTGGGCAGGTTTGGGACCAGACCCTCAAGTACCTTCTACATATATATTATCATGTATCTCTGAGGGGTTCAGTAATTTAAATGTTTTATTGGTTCTATGTGATCTGTGCTCCAGCTTTGATATCTCTCCTGCCCTGGACGAGCCCATCAACGCTCTACAATACTCTAACAGAGAGAACACAACACATTTGAAGTGTCCAGGGAAAAAGTGTAAGCGGTGACACTTCTCTGCAGTGACATTATTACACCCAGGTCTTTCACATGTTCCTTTCGTTCTATTTGGTGATCCTCTTACGTTTTGTACACAGCGTCCCTTTGGAATATTTCATGATTTCCATATCTAAGCAGGTGGAACTGTCAACAGCAACAGCCTGGTTGATCAGGCAACCAAAAAGGGAAGCCTGGCCTCAGGCCGGGCTGTGAGGGAAGAACCCTCGAAAATGGTCACAGGTATGTTACGGACATGTTGCTGATGCTAATTACATATTTAGTGTGTTAATAATCTTTTGTTCCTAATTTTGATGAATATATAATTCAATGAGAGGCAGCCTGAGGCAGAGTGCACGAGCACTGTGGTATTACCAGTACCACCCTCAGTAGCACTGTGTTATTACCAGTACCAGTACCACCAGTAGCACTGTGTTATTACCAGTACCACCCTCAGTAGCACTGTGTTATTACCAGTACCAGTACCACCCTCAGTAGCACTGTGTTATTACCAGTACCAGTACCACCAGTAGCACTGTGTTATTACCAGTACCACCCTCAGTAGCATTGTGTTATTACCAGTACCAGTACCACCCTCAGTAGCACTGTGTTATTACCAGTACCACCAGTAGCACTGTGTTATTACCAGTACCAGTACCACCCTCAGTAGCACTGTGTTATTACCAGTACCACCCTCAGTAGCACTGTGTTATTACCAGTACCAGTACCACCCTCAGTAGCACTGTGTTATTACCAGTACCAGTACCACCCTCAGTAGCACTGTGTTATTACCAGTACCAGTACCACCAGTAGCACTGTGTTATTACCAGTACCAGTACAACCCTCAGTAACACTGTGTTATTAACACTACCAGTACCAGTACCACCAGTAGCACTGTGTTATTAACACTACCAGTACCAGTACCACCAGTAGCACTGTGCTATTACCAGTACCAGTACCACCCTCAGTAGCACTGTGTTATTACCAATACCAGTACCAGTACCACCCTCAGTAGCACTGTGTTATTACCAGTACCAGTACCACCCTCAGTAGCACTGTGTTATTACCAGTACCACCCTCAGTAGCACTGTGTTATTACCAGTACCAGTACCACCCTCAGTAGCACTGTGTTATTACCAGTACCAGTACCACCCTCAGTAGCACTGCGTTATTACCAGTACCAGTACCACCCTCAGTAGCACTGTATTACCAGTACCAGTACCACCCTCGTAGCACTGTGTTATTCAGTACCAGTACCACCCTCAGTAGCACGTGTTATTACCAGTACCACCCTCAGTAGCACTGCGTTATTACCAGTACCAGTACCACCCTCAGTAGCACTGTGTTATTGCCAGTACCAGTACCACCCTCAGTAGCACTGCGTTATTACCAGTACCACCCTCAGTAGCACTGTGTTATTAACACTACCAG